>LGRX02002157.1:0-79115 GCA_001247695.2 Cymbomonas tetramitiformis
TTTGTGTATAAATTTTTAGTGGTTTGATTTCGCAAAAACCAGCTATTACAGAACGAACATTGCTTTGCGTCACGCTCTTTTGGGTGACGTATTAGTGTAGTAGTTTACAGCCTAGCTTTGGGTGACGTATTAGTGTAGTAGTTTACACGTATTAGTGTAGTAGTTTACAGCCTAGCTTTGGGAGACGTATAGTGTAGTAGTTTACAGCACAGCCTAGCTTTGGGAGACGTATAGTGTAGTAGTTTATAGCCTAGCTTTGCGTGACGCTCTTTTGCGTGACGCTCTTTTGCGTGACGCTCTTTTGCGTGACGCTGGTGGATGAAATCAATTTGCGTCGTTGAGATGAAAGCTGCAAACAAAATTTCAATCGCAGATATGTTTGTATATATATTTACATATATTTATAAATATATCGACAGAATGTCGTCTGAATAATTAATATTATAATATAAAATATAAAATGTGAGGTAAACCGAATAAAATATGAGTTAAACCTTTGTTCGAACCCTTGACTGTCGATCGGCGACCATCGATCTGACGGAGATAATTCTTTTTTGCGAGGATCGAGGGGGGGATCAGTGTTAATACTTTAAATCGACGGCCACCGGTAGCTAAGCCCTTAACACTTTTGTATATAAATTTCTAGAGGTTTGATTTCGTAGAAACCAGCTATTAGGGAGGGCGGGGGGACGGAGCCCCCACACTGGGCGAAGTCTAATTTTTTTGTAGTAATAGGCGGATGTGGGGACACGGAGCCCCCCCCAATGGGCGAAGTTTTAAAATATTCCGAAAAATGGGGGGTTGTGGGGGGGGCAAACCCCCCTACTGGGCGAAGTCTTGAAAATAGTTTGTAGTAAGGGGGGGGGTGTGGGGGAGCCCCCCACTTGGCGATATCTTTTTAAAAAAAACAGTCGAGGCCTCACGCCTCTTGTAGTAATGGGATAGTGTAGGGGGATGGAGCCCCCCCAGTTGACGAAGTCTAAGAAATAAAAGGAGACGAAGGGTGATTATTCACAAAAATTATGACATTAGAAAAGTCGTCTAAAATCTTGTTGTAATAACTGTAAACGAAATTATGGATTGCCTTGAAAGTGTTTCATACACGTTTTTCTTTTATAATTCAATACGTGCCATTGAGATTTATATTAAAATTTAGGCGAGAACAAGGTAATAAATTATATTATTATCGTTATTTGATTGGTCAGAACTTAAAATATTCGATGACGTTCAATTCGTTGCGATCGTTCGGTAATACTTAGCTCGAGGGGCTCCGAGAGACGACGCCTCCCCTTCTGTCCCCCCCCTCCGTTAATCGATCGGAGCGCGCGAGCGCGAGCGGAGCGGGGGCGAAGCCTCCGCGACGCGAAGCGGGAGCAGCGCGCGGTCGGTTGATGTTCGACTTGGACTTCGAACGCCAACGCCATAAGGCGCATGCCATGCCATGCTATGCCATGCAATGCGAATGCCACAGAAGTCAGAACTCCTACTCGCAACCACAATCAATTTTGGAGATTGATTTTTCCCCACCTGTACGTTCACGTACCCCCTATAAATTTTTAGAGGTTTGATTTCGCAAAAACCAGCTATTACAGAACGAACATTGCTTTGCGTCACGCTCTTTTGGGTGACGTATTAGTGTAGTAGTTTACAGCCTAGCTTTGGGAGACGTATAGTGTAGTAGTTTACAGCCTAGCTTTGCGTCACGTATAGTGTAGTCTCAGCCTATAGCGTCGTTAAATAAAAACTGAGTGACGCTTTTGTGTATAAAATTTTAGAGGTTTGATTTCGTAGAAACCAGCTATATATAAATAGAACGAACATTGCTTTGCGTGACGATGACGCTCTTGCGTGACGATGTGTAGTGTAGTACAGTAGTACAGTACATGACATACAGTAATACAGTAGTACAGTACAGTGACGATGTGTAGTGCAGTACATTGCTTTGCGTGACGATGTATAGTGTAGTGTCACAGTAGCCTATATCGTCGCGTCGTTAAATAAAAACTGCCTATATTCAAATTTAACTGTGATGTATAGCTTTGTATAAATTTGAGAAGTCTTTAAAAAGTAATAATAGAAAAAATCAATTTGCGGCGTTGAGATGAAAGCTGCAAACAAAATTTTAATTTGTGGATATGTTTGTATATCTATTTATTTATATATTTATAATTATATCGACAGAATGTCGTCTGAACAATTATAAAATATAAAATATCAGTTAAACCGAATAAATTATGAATTAAACCTTTGTCCGAACCCTTAACTGTCGATCGACGACCATCGATCTGACGGAGATAATTCTTTTTGGCGAGGATCGAGGGGGGGATCAGTTTTAATGCTGAGAGCTTCGACAATGAAAGTTGATGACATTGTCATGAACGTCAATTGTATGGGCTGGCCGAGTCCGATGGAAATCAAGTTGCTTCCCACATTTTTTTTGGGGGGGGGGCCCCCCACTGGGGTGGCCGTGAGCCGTAGGGAAACGACAACATACTATCTATTAATTTTTATTCTTTGAAAGGGAGAACAACTTATCAGAGAGCTTCGACAATGAAAGTTGATGACATTGTCATGAACGTCAAATGGGCTGGCCGAGTCCGATGGAAATCAAGTTGCTTCTCACATTTTTTTTTGGGGGTGTGGGAAGCCCCCTGTGGTGGCCGTGAGCCGTAGGGGAATCGACAACTTACTATCTATTAATTTTTATTCTTTGAAAGGGAGAACAACTGGGCTGTTTGAGCCTCGAGGGTGATTTGGCCTTTTAATTTTTGAGGGTGAGATTGGGCTTCCGCGCCCCCGTCGTGGCTCATCCCGGCGCCCACTGCGGGGTTGGCTGAGGCCGGCTCGAAGGGGGTTGAGACAAATGCTATTCCTGAATTCTTAATAAGTAAATTGACATGCAATTACCAACCATACATTAAGCTCATATGCACTCATATTTCTTCTATTTGGCTCAAATGAGTGTGTGTGCTAGGAATTGATATGTTCCCTTGGATAAGAGATTTATATGCTGATTTGTATGCTGATTTGAGATTGATTTTTCCCCACCTGTACGTTCACGTACCCCCTATAAATTTTTAAAGGTTCATTTCGCCGAAAACCAGCTATTCCAAAACGAACACTGGTTTGTGTCACGCTTTTCGAGCGTCACGCTTTTCGAGCGTATGCTTTTCGAGCGTATGCTTTTCGAGCGAGACGCGTTACACCCACTCAATTTAACCCCTGTTACGCACTTTAGCGTCGTAGATGAAAACTGCGAAACGATTCGTGTGTCGTGGATAAGTATGGGTCGCACGCGGCAGTATATAATTTGATATTTAGAATATTCAATACAAAGCCTCTTTATATTTAATTGGTCAATATACTTATAATATATATATTTTTAATTTTATTGGAATTGCACAGTGTCACGACTGTTGATTATAAATATAACTTAGCACTGTATAACTTAACACTCTAGTATTATTTTTAATATGACTTATTTAATTTTAAAATAAGACGAAGACTTTATTGACGGTATAAATATTTGGATGTGGTCGACTGGACATTGACAAATAAGACGTTAGACGTATGACATGACATGAGACGCAGTCTGTAAAGCGAAAAGCTTCGAGAATGAAAGTTGATGACAATGTCATGAACGTCAGCTGTACAGTATGGGCTGGTCGAGCCCGTATCGCGATGAAAATCAAGCTGCTTCTCACATTTTTTGGGGGGTGTGGGGGGGACTCCCCCACTGGGGTGTGGGGTGTGACCCGTAGGGGAATCGACCATGAACGTCAGCTGTATGGGCTGGCCGAACTCCGATGGAAAGCAAGCTGCTTCTCACATTTTTTTGGGGGGGGGTGTGTGGGGGAAAACCTCCCCTCCCCCCCACAGGGGTGGCCGTGACCCGTAGGGGAATCGACGGCTTATTATTTATTAAATTTTATTCTTTGACGCTTTGACGCTTTTACGCTTTTCGACTGTCACGCTTTTTGCGCTCACGCTCTTTTTAATTATGACAGTAACACGACATGACATGACACGACAGTAAAGCGGGAGTTTGTCACATCTTTGAAAAATCTGGATTTTTATGTCAAACTTTTGTGTATAAATGTTTTGGGGGAAATCTGTCGCCCCTTTGCTGTCATTGGTAGACGCTGTCATCGTGTAGACGCTTCTTGATCGTTGTCATCATGCATGACGCTTTCGTTCGCTGTCATCAGAGCATCATCCATCATGCATGACGCTTTTTGATAATCATCGTCAGCGTCATGCGTCGCTGTTTGATCTGTCACGCTTATTATTGGGGAAAAATCTTTAGATTGTCCCCCTCTTTGAAAAAGTCTGTTTTATGACGTCACGCTTTTGTGTATTGGGGAAAAATCTTTAGATTGTCCCCCTCTTTGAAAAAGTCTGTTTTATGACGTCACGCTTTTGTGTATAAATTTTTAGAGGTTTGATTTCGCAAAAACCAGCTATTACAGAACGAACATTGCTTTGCGTCACGCTCTTTTGGGTGACGTATTAGTGTAGTAGTTTACAGCCTAGCTTTGGGAGACGTATAGTGTAGTAGTTTACAGCCTAGCTTTGCGTCACGTATAGTGTAGTCTCAGCCTATAGCGTCGTTAAATAAAAACTGAGTGACGCTTTTGTGTATAAAATTTTAGAGGTTTGATTTCGTAGAAACCAGCTATATATAAATAGAACGAACATTGCTTTGCGTGACGATGACGCTCTTGCGTGACGATGTGTAGTGTAGTACAGTAGTACAGTACATGACATACAGTAATACAGTAGTACAGTACAGTGACGATGTGTAGTGCAGTACATTGCTTTGCGTGACGATGTATAGTGTAGTGTCACAGTAGCCTATATCGTCGCGTCGTTAAATAAAAACTGCCTATATTCAAATTTAACTGTGATGTATAGCTTTGTATAAATTTGAGAAGTCTTTAAAAAGTAATAATAGAAAAAATCAATTTGCGGCGTTGAGATGAAAGCTGCAAACAAAATTTTAATTTGTGGATATGTTTGTATATCTATTTATTTATATATTTATAATTATATCGACAGAATGTCGTCTGAACAATTATAAAATATAAAATATCAGTTAAACCGAATAAATTATGAATTAAACCTTTGTCCGAACCCTTAAGGGTAGGGTAGTGTCATAAACCGCCTTTTTTGGGCATTTAATTCAATAAATCATAAAAAATCGAATACTTGAAATTTTCATGATCTATTTCGCGGAGCTTCTACCGTAGGTCGTCTACTTTCACCCAAAATTTTCAGGGTACCCAAAATGTGACATATAGGGTTGTTACATCAGCGAATTAGGGTTACAAACCCGCGAAATCTGCGGAAAGGCGCGGCACACCTAGTGGCTTTGTACTATTCCAAAAAACGAATAGACAACCGCGCCACCATGATTGCATCCTACCCACATGTTTTCTCGAGTAGGAAAAAAATATTTGGGTCATTTCTATAAAGCCGATTTCATAAAAATCATGCGTATCTGCTTGCAGGGTCAAAATCTGCTGGTGCCTTGCAGGAAAATTTAAAAAATTAAAAATCGGCTTTATAGAAATTTGTCTTATAGGGATCATTTCGTAGGGAAAGCATATGGGTAGGTTCCCAAAGCTATCTCATGGCATTCTATTCGATCCTTCACTCCCCACACCTCACATATTTCACAAAAAAATTCTCAGAAAATGTCATTAAATCATACTAATTACCAACCTTGCTATAATCCGATCAGATTTTGCTTCGCTATTTGCACACGTGCCAAAATTATTCAATCTTATTACCATATCTATCATTGTCTACGTCATGGCCGCTCGCGTAGGTCGCCTGGACCTTTGCTACGGCCTCGTTACGGGAGGGCTTCTCGAGCCTGGTCTGCAGTCTACGTGCCTTACCCTTGTGGGTACGGCGGTCCTCTGCCGCTTCTTGCCTCTTCTCGTCCATGGCCAAGTCCAGGGGCATCATCGAAGCCGGGGGCTCAATCCCCAGGCGGCGGCAAAGCTCCTGTCGGTAGGCGTGGCCCTCATTCTTGGACACGATGGTGTGGCAGCAAGCCCAACCGTAGACCCCCGATTGCCCATTCTGCTGGGCCTTTCCCCCCGGGAGGTAGCCCTTCACCACCATGCCGTTGATGCTCTCGTTCGCGTTGGTGTCGGTGTTGTGCAACTGCTTCATGATGAGCTCCGGCTTCGCGAAGCGGGCCATGACGTCCCGGACACCCTCGTAGTAGCCGTCGGCAGCCGTGCGGTCCAGGAACTTGCCGCCAGGCAAGTGGATCTTCCAGTCCGGCTTCTGGGACTCGACACCACACCACGGGTGAAAGGAACCGTCGGCAAGGGGGCACCTGTAGCGCCGACACGCCGCGTGGGTCGGGTCGATGTCGAAGGCGTGGTCCACTATGTTCATCAAAGCACCATGGATCCACTGCACCTTCTCCTCATCCGTCTCAAAGCCAGGCGCCTCCACCCCCACGGTGGACTTCACCACATACCGGTAAAGCTTGTTGAAGTAGTTGATGACATTCACGGACAAAATGGCACCGGTCCACTTCTTCTCCACCCGCAAGGTCTCCAAGGCCTTGTAGAAAAGCTTTTGCAGATGGTTGGGGTCGGAGTTCTTCTCCACTGGTGGATCACGAAGGTCAGCAGGAAGATCACCAGCAGGGTCGTTGATGGCCTTGATCATGTTGGAGTCCTCGTCGGCCGTGAACTTCGCCACCCGCGCTTTGGTGAAGTCACAAGGTTGACAAAAGGTGTAAGTGCCGACGGCCTTCATGCACATCACCGCACCCGCCGCCTCCATGGCCTTCGATGATCCCCTCCAGTCTGGATTGTCCTCGCCCAAGATGGCCCGCGCACCCCGCCAGCAATCATGTTCAGGAGGTGGCTTCTTCCGCTTCTCAGCATGTTCACACGTGTAACACATTTTGTCGAAGATACTTGCTGATAAAATCGTTCGTGTGAGTGCGCCTACGAGCACAAACATTCCGCAAAAGCTGGAATAAGATCGACCAGATCCTCGATTCGGCCAGGCTGCATCACCAGCGGCGTGCAGTTGAACAACTCCGTCACGGAAGTCGCCATTCTCTTTGGTGGCCAGTGCCTCCATAGTGACCGCGTTGGCACAAGACTCCTTTGCCATGGCCACAATCTCCTTGCCTACCGCCTTGTGCAGGTTGGAAATTGTGGACCGATACAGGGTGTAGTTCACACCCAAAGTGGTCATGAACTTCTCCACTTTTGCTGGAGCCAAACCAGCATTCTGTTCTCCTAGAGCTTGCAGAATGTTCACCTCGTGAGTCTTATTCTGGGGGGACACTTTTCTCGAAGTCGGAAGAACAACCGAAGCAGAGCACACGGTGCAGGTCAAGTGAATGTCACTTGCCAGACCGTGATGCTCAATCTTCGGTTGCCCATCCTGTGATGCCGGAAGCATTTTTCCTGATACGAATCGAGTGTAATATAGATGTTTAGAACTAGGTATTGTAAACGAAATACATAAGATACGGAATATATACAACGAGAAGGAACGGTTTCGGAAAAGAAGTTAATAAATTACAGCAGGTCTATTACCTTTAAGACAAGCTGAGCATGTTACATCTGCTTTCAAAAAGTCCAACAGGCATCCTAAGTCAAGGATCACACGTTGCCCCTCAAGGCGGCTAAGTGTCTCTTCGTAAAACTCCGGGATGTGGTAGTGGGAAGTCTTCCTTTTGGTTCCTGGGCTTGCCTGTACGAAATAACATACGTAACCCACGCAGTCACGCAGGGAAGTCACACACATGACAACATCGAAGTTACTACAACAAACGAAGTGATTGTGTCAAGGAATGGAAAATGAATTACCTTGAAGTGTAGACTAGCGAAAGCAACGCCAGGTTTTGACCTAGAGCTCCCACGGAAGAGGTTCCCAGCTTCGGGAGGTGACAACCGGTCGGTCGGGATAGCTGAAACTTGGGCTGGTAGTGGTGTGTCAGCTGCAGCCTCAAGTGCATCTACACTAAATGGCACAGGGCTACAAGGAACAGGGCGAGCGTCGTTGAGGATAGGAGTCTGCTGCGTGTCAGGAACTATCGCTGCTGGTAAGCCTGGGGTCCTCGCAGTTGCAATGTCACGCGATTCCCTAGCATGCGCAGCCCTCCGCTGCATGGCCTCCTTCTTGCCCTGCTGTTTTTTCGAAGGCATGGCCACAGATGAGGACAGCTAGTTGCGTATTCTATTTCTTCTTGTATCCCATAGGTCCACCTATCTCAGGATTGTTCTCAGGCCAAAGCTTTCTCAACGCGTTCTGCACCCAACCTGGGTGAGGAGCGCGCTTTCCTTTTCCACGCTGCACAAAAGAAATCATGCACGCGAGTGAACGAATACAATTCAATTTTGAAAATGGGAAAGGAAAGAAGTTCACTGCAGCACGCTGCGACACCTACAATATATGAAACAAGAGGGTTAGATAGGAAACAGACGCACCACATCTCTCCAGTGAACAATCTGCTTGTAAAAGCAGTTGCGACGTTTCCAGTCCCCAGGCAGGTCACGCGCGTTTACATCATCAATAATAGCTTGCAGTTCTTCCAGGGTAACGCTCTCCGAACCTGGACATTGATGTGCGTAGGCAAGAAGGCTAGCTAAGGGGTCCGATAAGTCTTCAGGCGCAGGGAAGTCGGGCAGGTCATCGTCTATACGCTTGCGTTTATTGTCCTGCATAAAAAATAATGCAAAGCTACAAAACCACAGACAGTTCCCTCACTGCCGCCATGAGCTTCGTTGCAGAGACCAACGAAAGGAACTCAGTAACACTGTGATGGCACGCGTGTGACGGGTCAAAATTTTCGTCTCGATCTCCGCTGACCGAATGTCACGATACCGTTGGACGCTCCTTGAGTAGGCCTACACAGGGATATAGCACATGCCGGGGTGATATATCCAATAAGAATACGCAAATTCGCATCAAAGTATACCATATGCCTAACAATAAATTCTGATTCGCAGCAGTTATTCAGTTTTGACATACAACATCGAAAATGAAACCTGACACTACCCTACCCTTAACTGTCGATCGACGACCATCGATCTGACGGAGATAATTCTTTTTGGCGAGGATCGAGGGGGGGATCAGTTTTAATGCTGAGAGCTTCGACAATGAAAGTTGATGACATTGTCATGAACGTCAATTGTATGGGCTGGCCGAGTCCGATGGAAATCAAGTTGCTTCCCACATTTTTTTTGGGAATGTGGGGCCCCCCTTCGGTGGCCGTGAGCCGTAGGGGAAAGCGACAACATACTATCTATTAATTTTTTATTCTTTGAAAGGGAGAACAACTTATGCTGAGAGCTTCGACAATGAAAGTTGATGACATTGTCATGAACGTCAATTGTATGGGCTGGCGAGTCCGATGGAAATCAAGTTGCTTCCCACATTTTTTTTTGGGGGGTGTGTGGGGGGGGCGAAGCCCCCCCCCACTGGGGTGGCCGTGAGCCGTAGGGGAATCGACAACTTACTATCTATTAATTTTTATTCTTTGAAAGGGAGAACAACTGGGCTGTTTGAGCCTCGAGGGTGATTTGGCCTTTTAATTTTTGAGGGTGAGATTGGGCTTCCGCGCCCCCGTCGTGGCTCATCCCGGCGCCCACTGCGGGGTTGGCTGAGGCCGGCTCGAAGGGGGTTGAGACAAATGCTATTCCTGAATTCTTAATAAGTAAATTGACATGCAATTACCAACCATACATTAAGCTCATATGCACTCATATTTCTTCTATTTGGCTCAAATGAGTGTGTGTGCTAGGAATTGATATGTTCCCTTGGATAAGAGATTTATATGCTGATTTGTATGCTGATTTGAGATTGATTTTTCCCCACCTGTACGTTCACGTACCCCCTATAAATTTTTAGAGGTTTGATTTCGCAAAAACCAGCTATTACAGAACGAACATTGCTTTGCGTCACGCTCTTTTGGGTGACGTATTAGTGTAGTAGTTTACAGCCTAGCTTTGGGAGACGTATAGTGTAGTAGTTTACAGCCTAGCTTTGCGTCACGTATAGTGTAGTCTCAGCCTATAGCGTCGTTAAATAAAAACTGAGTGACGCTTTTGTGTATAAAATTTTAGAGGTTTGATTTCGTAGAAACCAGCTATATATAAATAGAACGAACATTGCTTTGCGTGACGATGACGCTCTTGCGTGACGATGTGTAGTGTAGTACAGTAGTACAGTACATGACATACAGTAATACAGTAGTACAGTACAGTGACGATGTGTAGTGCAGTACATTGCTTTGCGTGACGATGTATAGTGTAGTGTCACAGTAGCCTATATCGTCGCGTCGTTAAATAAAAACTGCCTATATTCAAATTTAACTGTGATGTATAGCTTTGTATAAATTTGAAAAGTCTTTAAAAAGTAATAATAGAAAAAATCAATTTGCGGCGTTGAGATGAAAGCTGCAAACAAAATTTTAATTTGTGGATATGTTTGTATATCTATTTATTTATATATTTATAATTATATCGACAGAATGTCGTCTGAACAATTATAAAATATAAAATATCAGTTAAACCGAATAAATTATGAATTAAACCTTTGTCCGAACCCTTAACTGTCGATCGACGACCATCGATCTGACGGAGATAATTCTTTTTGGCGAGGATCGAGGGGGGGATCAGTTTTAATGCTGAGAGCTTCGACAATGAAAGTTGATGACATTGTCATGAACGTCAATTGTATGGGCTGGCCGAGTCCGATGGAAATCAAGTTGCTTCCCACATTTTTTTTGGGGGGTGTGGGCCCCACCTGGGGTGGCCGTGAGCCGTAGGGGAAACGACAACATACTATCTATTAATTTTTATTCTTTGAAAGGGAGAACAACTTATGCTGAGAGCTTCGACAATGAAAGTTGATGACATTGTCATGAACGTCAATTGTATGGGCTGGCCGAGTCCGATGGAAATCAAGTTGCTTCCACATTTTTTTTTTTTGGGGGGTGTGTGGGGGGCAGCCCCGCCTAGGGTGAACCGTGAGCCGTAGGGGAATCGACAACTTACTATCTATTAATTTTATTCTTTGAAAGGGAGAACAACTGGGCTGTTTGAGCCTCGAGGGTGATTTGGCCTTTTAATTTTTGAGGGTGAGATTGGGCTTCCGCGCCCCCGTCGTGGCTCATCCCGGCGCCCACTGCGGGGTTGGCTGAGGCCGGCTCGAAGGGGGTTGAGACAAATGCTATTCCTGAATTCTTAATAAGTAAATTGACATGCAATTACCAACCATACATTAAGCTCATATGCACTCATATTTCTTCTATTTGGCTCAAATGAGTGTGTGTGCTAGGAATTGATATGTTCCCTTGGATAAGAGATTTATATGCTGATTTGTATGCTGATTTGAGATTGATTTTTCCCCACCTGTACGTTCACGTACCCCCTATATTAAGGGTAGGGTGCCAGAAGGTTTCAAACCATTTTTCTGGAATTAAATTTCATAACAAAATGTATTTAATCGATACATAAAGTATCTAACTTTCAAAAAATCTTAGAGGCGAATTTTGCAACATGACCCCCTATTTTTATTGGTTAGGATCCAAGAATGGTGAGTCAACGTGATACGTGACATGGACAACAAATGACAGAAATCGCTTGCCTGTACAAAAATCGCTCGCGTGTACATCGAAAACTGTGTCATAATAAAATTCGCGAACCTGTGTCATAATTCCTCGCCGGAGCGTGTTCAGAACAGTGTTCAGAACGAAAGTTTCCGATCACCTCGTCAGTGTTAGGTGATCAGAAATTTCTGTTCTGAACACTGTTCTGAACACTCGAGAGGTGACGTCACGTTGACGTGTCCGTCACGATTCCAGCGTGGATGATGACCCTGTTGGATTTGGTGTTCAGAACACTGTTCAAAACTTGCTGGAAACTCTCTATTAAAAAAACCTCAGGAAAAGTTAAGTCCGCTGTAATCCTTCACGTAACCAAGTAACCACGACCTTCATGTAATCCTTCACGTGTCACGGATGCTTTCCTTAACGTGTGGGCGAAGGCAGGCTCTGCTAAGCTCTAGCCTGGCAGTGTTAGCTTGAAGCCTCGCGTAACGTAGTCGTTCTGAAACACTGCCTCATGGGAAACTTGTGCTGCAGCGCGAACAATGCTGCGACCACTGAGTCAGTTTCGTCAGATCCGTCAAATTCTTCTTCAATCCAACACGCGGAGACTGGTGAAGCGAGAAGTAAGAAAGGTTTTCGTTGGTCTGACGTTGGATTTTCTAGATCGCTCTGGAACGCTTCGAAGCGCTCGCTACAGAACCTCAGACCAGGGGCTTCTCAGCAAAATAACGGCATACAAGGTTGGACTGAATTTGCGCTTACTATGAAAACACTGTTTTAGCTTATATGACGCGCACGCGGTGTCACATCTGCAGGAATTGGGAAGGAAGACGAAATCTTCCAGACTGTATGCGATGTGGTAGAGCAAGTATCACAAGTTGAGATCGCCCAAGCAGACTTGGTTGAGTGCATATACGACTGCGTAGAAGGTGTGCACTAGACCTCGAGAGTTCTCAGCGAATGTCTTATTCTGATAATCTAGACTTACTTGCAGCGCTCGTTGACATTGACTTACTCGAGCCCACGTCCCATGATTATAAGCAGAATTTCAGGATTTGAAAGGCCGTATGGCTCGTTTGAAGACGCGACTGGAACTCTCCGGAACCTGGAGCCAAGAAGAAGACGAAGGCAATCTACTATGGTCGGAGATACCCGAAAAGTTGGACTCGAAGCTTGACCTTGCGTACTTTAAAGCTGTCCGAATCCAAGGAGTGAGCGAAGGACTCCATCACACCACGGAAACACAAATCTCGAACCTTTCACACACACTCGAGGGAGTGACCTGGGCGGGGAAGGAATCGTTCATGAAAAGGATAGAAGCAGTGTCACGCAAGAAAGTGTCACTGAGCGTACCACGTGCGCTTGTGCCGCGCCACCAGAATACGCAGCGAAGCTTGCCTAACAGCTTGGACGAGAAACGCAAGCATAACCCCGACACAGATGAGAAGTCCTTTGTAGATGGGAGTGTCCCTTTCAACACAGTGCCCTTATGTGGGATTGCAGACCACGTTTCGGATAGCTCCCGGAGCAGATTGGCGTCCGATGGTTCTACTATCAACCGGAGCAGATTGGCGTCCGATGGTTCTACTATCTATGATAACCCCATGCCGTCATCATTGGATGAGATCCCACCAGGGTTTGCTGACCCGACAAGTAGCGACGGCGGAACCATGCCGCTGGATGAAAAGAACAGGCACTTCTATGATATCCGAGTGGAGCCTGGCGATTTGGAAGAGGCCTCTGTGCACGAGAGGTACTTCCTCCGCTTTGTGAATACAGCCTCGCTGATCGTGTGAGTGGCCACGTATATTCTGCTTGCAACTTTGAACGATGCATGTGGAGTCACATCCGTCGAGCATAAGACAGATTGAATAGGCTACGGTATAGGCTGCCACAACAAACCTGGTATACTTCAATGGTATTAGCTGCACGGGTAAGGCTGTGACGGTGGTGATGAAGTCAGACTGATGGTTGATTCTAGTGGATGCAGTAACGCGGCTTAATAATTGTTGGATGGTATGACAAATTCTTAACTATTGCTATGTTTTGTGTTGTTTGCAGCCTGAAGTCGGAAAGCAGTCATGCTGAGGGGGATGACAACGGTGCCATAGATTTTGGCTATTTTATTTCCAGAGATTCACATGTCATGCCCAGCGTGAACGTCACTGCCAGGGCAGACTTGGGTTCAAGCCTGCCGCCACTTAAAACTGACAACGTAGTACACAAAGCTAATGCATCATGGGTTCCAATGAATAACACTATTAAATCCGAGGCCAACAACTTGACCTTTAAAAGTCCTCTAGACGATGCCAGTCGAAGAAACGTGCTTAATCAAGTCGAGGACGTTTTAGAGTTGAGGAGGCTCACAAGGCAGCACATACATCCAGGGTTGGCAGACATGCTGTATGAACCGAAAGAGGCCACCTCGCACTGGCTGGAGAAGTGGGCTAGCTCTAGGCGGATTTCAGGTGACAGGAGGAGCACCACCAACAGATCTGTAGGGGAGCTCATACTCCCACATTCTTCTATTCACGGATCCCCCCGGAGAAGCACCCTGGGGGCCGAGACAGCTGCCTCCTCACAGTCTGGCATCATGCAGAATATTGATATCGTCCACAACTACCCTGAGCTGATGGACAAATTGTTTCCTCGGGAGGTGCGCCTGCCAGCCCCCGGCCGCAGAGGCCCCCTAGTGACCTTGCAGTGCTCCAGCTAGGCTCCCGCAATGACCCTCCAGTGCTCCAGAGGCCCCTAGTGACCGCAATCTCCAGCTAGGCTCCGCAATGCCCTCCAGTGCTCCACAGGCCCCCTAGTGACCTTGCAGTGCTCCAGCTAGGCTCCCGCAAATGACCCTCAGTGCTCCACAGGCCCCTAGTGACCTTGCAGTGCTCAGCTAGGCTCCCGAAATGACCCTCCAGTGCTCCACAGGCCCCCTCGTGACCTTGCAGTGCTCCAGCTAGGCTCCCGCAATGACCCTCCAGTGCTCCACAGGCCCCCTCGTGACCTTGCAGTGCTCCAGCTAGGCTCCCGCAATGACCCTCCAGTGCTCCACAGGCCTCAGCACTGGCCTTTCGGTTCCTGTTTGACATTGCACTCCGATGAAAAATGGCTGTATTCACAACTTCACGGGGTTTGCCGTGCGCTGGACCGTTATGTCTTAGCGCCATGCAGTACTTCTGCAATGAACGTGCTGCTTTAAGTCGTGTATACCGCGGCCTGCATTTCTTGTTACTTAGGATTTTCTCTACTCAAGCTGGTTGACACCTACTGCGATACTGCCTTGCAGGTATTACAGGAGTTGGTGGGTGATGTCGGAGCCAACATCGCTAACGTCCATGAGTCAGCGTCCATCATGTTTGCGGACATTGTCGGTGCGTTGCATATCCTACTTCTTAAATACTCTTGAAGGTATCGACTGATTAGATCTACTGAAACTAATTCAGTAGGTGACATTAGCGATATGAGCGATAAACGAAATCAGTTCATGTCACCTACTGAATACGATGTCACCAACCGAATACCAATACTGTAATGCAAGAAACACTGTGTCACAGTGGTGAGTGAGTTGATATAAATACATATATTATTTCAAATAAAATTATTTTTCCTCACATGTTATAAATTCATTTTTATATTCATAACTAAATATATTTTTTATTGTTCCGACAGAACGACGGGGACCCGAAGGCGACACAACGGCTCCCCCCATTTGCCCTACTCTTTTGCCCCTTCCAAATCCCTTCCCCCCCCCGGTGGGCAATGGGGGACAGGGGGGTAAGGAGTGAGGGTTTGCGATGAGGGGATGTGATGATGTGGGGTATAGATTTTGAGGTGGATCGGGGTGTTGGGCGGGATGTCCGGGGGTGACCGGGGAGAGGGGGAGTCCGCGGGGGAGGGTGGCGGGAGGGGGTGGGGTCGGTGACATCGTATTCAGTAGGTGACACAAACTGATTTGATATATGTCACCTACTGAATTAATCAGTAGGTCTAATCGGTAGATACGTTCATGAGTATAATTCTTTAAGCTTGAAGGAGTACCATTTGGAGCCTTGAGGCAATGCGGTTCACAGCGTGGACCCCTGCCTGAGTGTCCAACCATGCTGTTGATACTCCTCTTCACCTTGGTTGTTGCCGGTGGAGGATTAAGAACTGCCTGTCTGTAGGCATTTCGGGGGTGCAAGTGAAGCTCTGGCTTGTGGCACCTTCAAACACCACATCGGACGGCTGAGGAATGTAACACCACACCTTATTATGCACCTTATGTACCTCATGCACCTTATGCGAGTTTCTGCCTGTACATATATGTATATGTTGTGGTATGAGCAGGGAACGGTACAGGCTTGCCTGTACCGTTCCCTGGTCATACCACAACCGTACAGGCTTGCCTGTACCGATGCTTGCACTGGTACAGGCCTTCCCGTACCAAAATCTGTTGGTATATATATACCAACGCCTTGCTCATATCGTGACACACACACACACACATACACAGGCTTAGGGGGTCCCATTCTTCACTAGTGAGCTCCGGAGAATCCGGATGAGTGTCCCGAAGTGTGTGCTGAATCCTTTGATCCCTGGCGTGGGTACATAGTGCAGTCTTCTGTGGCTACGGGGTGCCAAAGGATTCGCAAGGATAAGCATACACATACCGGGATGGACCGGCTTCAGGCACAAGGCGGCAGTACGCTGGTGGTGCAGATGCAGAGGGGCTTGGGTGGCTCAGCGAGGCTTAGGGGGTCCCATTCTTCACTAGTGAGCTCCGGAGAATCCGGATGAGTGTCCCGAAGTGTGTGCTGAATCCTTTGATCCCCGGCGTGGGTACATAGTGCAGTCTCCTGTGGCTTCGGGGTGCCAAAGGATTCGCAAGGATAAGCATACACACACGTATATATATATATATATATATATATATATGTTTCAGCAATGCTAGCATGTGCCAGCAGATCTTAGCGTGAGCGCGCTTGTATGTGCTTAACACCTAAAGGGCGATATTTATTTCATACTGTATAGCTGATATTCACACCCTTGTGGTTTGAGCTCACTAAAAGGGGCATAACTTTCGCGCAACTCTTCCATTTAAGCCCATCTTGAAGTATGTTTGAGATGGGCGTTATGCCCACTTGTGCATGGCTTGGATGTGTGGCGCTCAATCGATCGACGAAGGCATGATGGTTGGGAAGCCATGCCCCAGTTGGCAAATTACTTGCTTATGCTTTTGTGTGTCGTGGGTCACAAGCCGATATTCGGGAAGAGGGCGAAATGCATGGTGTCGAAATGCATTTGTGGTGTGGCCACGAGTAAAACGAACCCTTATTCGCATGGTTTGGATGTGTGTAGCGCAGTCGACCGGGGACCGCCATTATTATCATGGAGCAGAGAATATACCTGCTTTTCGGTGTGGACCGCCGGCAAAATTTTGGTGTTATATGACATTTCCATCAATTAAATGGGTCCGTATATGGGTATACTCAATGGGAATACCATATACGCCTCACTGAGATGCCTAATGCATCCACAATGCGCCGAAACGTAATTATATGTAGAATAGCTGATATGCATATTGTATTTTCCATATCGCCCTTTAGGTGTTAAATCATCAGCGTGAGCGCACCTGTATGTGCTTAAATCATCAGCGTGAGCACGCCTGTGCTGGCGTGGGATGTTGGGAGGGTTTTGCATTACAACTCCATTATTACAATCAAAAGTCTGAATAGTCCGAGTAAGTCAGTAGGTCCAAATCAACCCTAACTAACATGAAATCCCCAAATGTCCTAAACAAAGAGCTCCTCAACAAAGCTCATCGTCTCGTATGAAGAGATTCCCTACGGAAAGCCTTCCAACGCTTGGCTATGCGACCCGAAGGCTTGTGCTCCTTGCAGTGGGACCGTGATCTTCATCCCTAGCCTCCGGAGGCGCCCAAAGTGTGCCGCAAACTGCCCGCATCTGCCCACTCCTGCGGACAACCTTGCCCGTCAATCTCCGAAGCGCCTCCCCGCCACATATGTAACAACTTCTCACATCCTTACGTCTCACAAAGAGAACAGCTCCGGACAAGTGGGCATTCATAATGTGGCGAACCCTGATTGGACGCAGGCTTCACCAAGTGGTGTGAATCGAGGACGCCGCAGGAAGTGATTGAATGCCTCTCTATCTGGTTTCAAATCTTGGATGATCTTGCTGAGGATCTCGGCGTCTACAAAGTAGAAACTGTGGGAGGTGGGTCCCCATATATATGATGCTTGCTCGCCATGCGTGCACACACTCTGTCATTTGATCGCTGGGTGTGCCGCCTCCTATCTTCATGCAGCTCTCAGTGTGTGCAAATTGGGGCATCCGCGCATTGCGACCATATTCCATCAATCATCAAATTCCATATTTGTGAGCATCTTCCATCATTCCATCATTTGCCTTCCTGTGTGCGGGCAACAGGCATGCCCATTGTCAGCAACCCTCCCGGTCAGTTTAGTAGGAAGGCACCGGCGACGAGGCATTCCTCGGAGCTCGGCGACTCATTGCACACTCTGACGACTGACTCCTGCGGAAGCTGCCTGCTCGCAGATCAGTACATGGCGGTGTGCGGAGCCCCCGTAGAAAACCCAGAGCACGCTTCGAGAGTGGCCGAGTTTGCGCTGCGCATCATGGAAGTGCTGCCTCTGATGCCAGACATCTTCATCGACGGGGCTGATTTAACGATGAGGCTCGGGATGCATACCGGAACCGTAGTTGGAGGGGTGATCCGAGCGAACCGGTGCCTCCCATGCCGTGAACGCCCTCCTTGTGAATTTCACTCCAAAAGCCCGCTACCTGATCTGCTGGGAAGCTTCAGCCCTGTGGACCCCCCTGAGACACATCTGTGGAAATTGGATCCCAGGACCCTCTCATGGCCCCAGAGTGGCGCCATTTACGGACCGTCGATCTTATGGTCCCCGCCCCCAACAAGAACGGCATATTGCACAACATGCACAGCCGCTGGTGCATCATCAGCACTCCTTGCGTTCCGCCGGCTGGCGCTTCATCAGCACTCCATGCGTCCCGCCAGCTGGCGCTTCATCATCACTCCATGTGTCCCGTCAGCTGGCGCTTCGTCAGCAATCCTTGCATCTCACCAGCTGGCGCTTCATCAGCACTCCATGCGTCTCGCCAGCTGGAGCCTCATCAGCAATCCATGTGTCCCGTCAGCTGGCGCTTCATCAGCACTCCATGAATCTTGCCGGCTGGCGCCGTCCAGCACTTCATGCGTCCCAGCAGCTGGCCCTTCATCAACAATCCTTGCGTCCCGCCAGCTGACGCTTCATCAGCACTCCATGTGTCCCGTCAGCTGGCGATTCGTCAGCACTCCTTGCATCCCACCAGCTGGCGCTTTGTCAGCACTCCATGCGTCCCGCCAGCTGGCCCTTCATCAGCACTCCATGCGTCCCGCCAGCTAACGTTGTGTCAGCACTCCATGCGTCCCGCCAGTTGGCGCTTCATCAGCACTCCTTGCGTTTCGCCAGCTGGCGCTTCATCAGCACTCCATGCGTCCTGCCATTTGGCGCTGTGTCAGCACTCCATGCGTCCCTCCAGCTGGCGCGTCATTAGCACTCCTTGCGTTCCGCCGGCTGGCGTGTTATCAGCACTTCTTGCGTCCAACCAGCTGGCGGTGTGTCAGTATTCCATGAATCTCGCCAGCTGGCGCTTTGTCAGCACTCCATGCGCTCCGCCGGCTGGCGCTTCGTCAACAATCATTGCGCCCCACCAGCTGGCGCTGTGTCAGCTCTCCATGCATCCCGCCAGTTGGCGCTTCATCAGCACTCCTTGCGTTCCGCGGGTGGCGCTTTGTCAGCACTTCATGCGTCCAACCAGCTGGCCCTGTGTCAGTATTCCATGAATCTCGCCAGCTGGCGCTTTGTCAGCACTCCATGCGCTCCGCCGGCTGGCGCTTCATCAGCACTCCATGCGTCCCGCCAGCTGGCGCTTCGTCAGTTTTCCATGTGTCCCGCCAGCTGGCGCTTTGTCTGCACTCCACGCATCCCGCCAGTTGGCGCTTCATCAGCACTCCACGCTTCCCACCAGCTGGCGCTTCGTCAATTGTCCATGCGTCCCGCCAGCTGGCGCTTAATGAACACTCCATGCGTCCAGCTGGCGCTTCGTCAACACTCCTTGCGCCCCGCCAGCTGGCGCTTCATGAGGACTCCATGTGTCCAGTTGGCGCTTCGTCAGCACTCCATGCGTCCTGCCAGCTGGCGCTTCGTCAGCACTCCTTGCGTCCCGCCAGTTGGCGCTTCATCAGCACTCCATGCGTCCCGCCAGCTGGCGCTGTGTCAGTATTCCATGTGTCCAGCCAGCTGGCACTTCGTCAGCACTTCTGCGTCCCATCGGCTGACGCTTTGTCAGCACTTCTTGCGTTCCGCCAGCTGGCGCTTTTTGAGCACTACATGCATCCCGCCAGCTGGTGCTTCCCTGGTTTTCCATGCTTCCAGCCAGCTGGCGCTTGGTCAGTTTTCCATGTGTCCAGCCAGCTGGCGCATTGTCTGCACTCCACGCGTCCCGCCAGCTGGCGCTTCGTCAGTTTTCCATGTGTCCCGCCGGCTGGCGCTTTGTCAGCACTCCTTGCGTCCCGCTAGCTGGCACTTCTTCAGCACTCCACGCGTCCCGCGAGCTGACATTTTGTCAGCTCTCCATGCGTCCCGCCAGCTGGCGCTTAATCAGCACTCCATGCGTCTTGCCAGCTGGCGCTTCGTCAGTTTTCCATGTCTCCCGCCAGCTGGCAGTTTGTCAGCACTGCTTGCGTCTCAACAGCTGGCGCTTCATCAGCACTCCACGCTTCCCACCAGCTGGCGTTTCGTCAGTTTTCCATGAGTCCCGCCTGCTGGTGCTTCGTTAGCACTCCACGTTTTCCGCCAGTTGGCGCTTCGTCAGGACTCCATGTTTCCCGCCAGCTGGCGCTTAATCGGCACTCCATGCGTCCCGCCAGCTGGCGCTTCATCAGCACTTGTTGCGTCCCGCCAGCTGGCGCTTCGTCAGTTTTCCATTTGTCCCGCCGGCTGGCGTTTGATCAGCATTCCTTGCGTCCCCCCAGCTGGCGCTTCTTCAGCACTCCATGCGTCCCGCAAGCTGACGCTTTGTCAGCACTCCATGCAACCCACCAGCTGGCGCTTTGTCAGCACTGCTTGCGTCCCGCCAGCTGGCGCTTAATCAGCACTCCATGCATCCCGCCAGCTGGCACTGCGTCAGCACTCATTGCGTCCTGCCAGCTGACGCTTTTTCAGCACTCCATACGTCTTGCCGGCACGCGCTTCGTCAGCACTGCTTGCGTCCCGCCAGCTGGCGCTAAATCAGCACTCAGCCGTCACCGGCTGGCGCTTAATCAGCACTCCATGCATCCCGCCAGCTGGCGCTTCGTCAGTTTTCCATTTGTCCCGCCGGCTGGCACTTTGTCAGCACTCCTTGCGTCCCGCCAGCTGGCACTTCGTCAGCACTCCACGCGTCCCACCAGCTGACACTTTGTCAGCACTCATTGCGTCCCGCCAGCTGGCGCTCTATGAGCACTCCATGCGTCCCGCCAGCTGGCGCTTCGTCAGCACTCCACGCGTCCCACCAGCTGACACTTTGTCAGCACTCATTGCGTCCCGCCAGCTGGCGCTCTATGAGCACTCCATGCGTCCCGCCAGCTGGCGCTTCGTCAATTTTCCATGTGTCCCGCCAGTTGGCGCTTAATCAGCAATCCATGCGTCCCGCCAGCTTGCGCTTCGTCAGTTTTCCATGTGTCCCGCCAGCTGGCGCTTTGTCTGCACTCCTTGCGTCCCGCGAGCTGGCGCTTCGTCAACACTCCATGTGTCCCGCCAGTTGGCGCTTAATCAGCACTCCATGTGTCCAGCCAGCTGGCGCATTGTCAGCACTCCTTGCGTCCCGCCAGCTGGCACTTCGTCAGCACTCCACGCGTCCCCCCAGCTGACACTTTGTCAGCACTCATTGCGTCCCGCCAGCTGGCGCTCTATGAGCACTCCATGTGTCCCGCCAGCTGGCGCTTCGTCAGCACTCCACGCGTCCCACCAGCTGACACTTTGTCAGCACTCATTGCGTCCCGCCAGCTGGCGCTCTATGAGCATTCCATGCATCCCGCCAGCTGGCGCTTCGTCAATTTTCCATGTGTCCCGCCAGTTGGCGCTTAATCAGCAATCCATGCGTCCCGCCAGCTTGCGCTTCGTCAGTTTTCCATGTGTCCAGCCAGCTGGCGCATTGTCAGCACTCCTTGCGTCCCGCCAGCTGGCACTGCGTCAGCACTCATTGCGTCCCGCCAGCTGACGCTTTTTCAGCACTCCATACGTCTTGCCGGCACGCGCTTCGTCAGCACTGCTTGCGTCCCGCCAGCTGGCGCTTAATGAGCACTCCATGCGTCCCGCCGGCTGGCAGTTTGTCAGCACTGCTTGCGTCCCGCCAGCTGGCGCTTAATCAGCACTCCATTTGTCCCGCCAGCTGGCGCTTCGTCAGTTTTCCATGTGTCCCGCCAGCTGGCGCTTTGTCTGCACTCCACGCGTCCCGCCAGATGGTGCTTCTTCAACACTCCATGCGTCCCGCCAGCTGGCGCTTCATCAGCACTCCACGCTTCCCACCAGCTGGCGCTTCGTCAGTTGTCCATGTGTCCCGCCAGCTGGCGCTTCGTTAGCACTCCATGCTTCCCGCCAGTTGGCCCTTCGTCAGGATTCCATGCGTCCCGCCAGCTGGCGCTTCATCAGCACTCCATGCGTCTTGCCAGCTGGCGCTTCATCAGCACTTCTTGCTTCCCGCAAGCTGGCAATTTGTTAACATTCCATGCGTCCCGCCAGTTGGCGCTTCGTCAACACTCCATTTGTCCAGCCAGTTGGCGCTTAATCAGCACTCCATGTGTCCCGCCAGCTGGCGCTTCGTCAGCACTCCACGCGTCCCACCAGCTGACACTTTCTCAGCACTCATTGCGTCCCGCCAGCTGGCGCTATATGAGCACTCAATGCTTCCTGCCAGCTGGCGCTTCGTCAGTTTTCCCATGCGCCCCGCCAGCTGGCGCTTTGTCAGCACTCCTTGCATCCCGCGAGCTGGCGCTTTGTCAGTTGGCACAGCACTCCATGCGTCCCGCCAGCTGGCCCTTCATCAGCACTCCATGTGTCCAGCCAGTTGGCGCTTCATCAGCACTCCATGCGTCCCGCCAGCTGGTGCTTCATCAGCACTCCATGCATTCCGCCGGCTGGCGCTTCGTCAGCACTCCATGCGTCCCGCCAGCTGGCGCTTCCTGAGCACTCCATGCGTCTCGCCAGCTGGCGCTTCATCAGCACTCCATGCGTCCCGCCAGCTGGCGCTACGTTAGCACTCCTTGTGTCCCGCCAGCTGGCGCTACGTCAGCACTCCTTGCGTCCCGCCAGCTGGCGCTACGTCAGCACTCCTTGCGTCCGGCCAGCTAGCGCTACGTCAGCACTGCCTGCGTCCTGCGAGGTGCTTTGAGGAACTCCCTGTTTGTACACTGCAGAGATTTTTGTTTCCATCAGACCAAAAAACTAGAGGAGGAGAGCCAACCACCCTTATTATGCATACTACTCCCAGGCTGACTTTCTTGTACAAACATTCCCACATGGAAGTCCTTGAGGTACGGGCGGAGCGAGGGGTCGCCGATGCAGGCCGCGGTGGCAGCTGTTTGGGGATGCAGTTAATCTGGCCTCACGCATGGAGAGCACGAGCCTGGCCTCACAGCTGCAGGTCAGTGCGAGCGTCTACGAGACTCTGAAGGATAGCGACGGCTTCGAGCTCAACAAGCGCCCCATGGCCATTGAGGTGCACAGTCCCTGTCTTCCTCTGCATGTGAGGGTGATCACCTTGGAGTCCGGGGACATTTATTGTAATAAGTCCATTTTAATGCAGTTCGTCCCCGCCCTTGCCCATGTATGTACACCTTGCTCGTTCTAAGTATTTACAAGGGCGCACCTTTTGCGGTATTTCAAGCTGGCGAGGCTGCTGTAGCTAATTTGTTACCATGCTGGTGTGAGGGGAGTATGACAAATGTTGCTCGCTAGCCTAGCTGATGACGTATCAGAGGTTGCCGGGACTGCTTGGACTATGTCTTGGTGCTGATCGCTTACACAATTTAACTTACACAATTTAACTTACACAATTTTGGTTCAGTTCCTGTGGTGCAATCAGACAGTATGCTTGTCATACTTTTGGTTTTTCCTGAAGAGCTTTTCGCCATGCCCTACTCATTGGTCACGTGCAAATTGCTGACACGGCATCTGGTAGCCTTTCATGATTGCGAGCCGAGGTATGGCAGTGCATCGAGATGACGAGTTGGGGGCACAGATCAAGGGTAAAGGGATGATGGAGACGTACTGGTTGATCCGCGGCACGTCGAGTACACCGTATTTGAGCGACTGCGTGAAGCTGTCAGACTACCTGGAAGTTGTCCGGGTCCGGCATTCCGACAGTCTGAGGGCTCAGCCTTCGCTGCCTTCGCTGCCTTCTGGCCCTGCGATGCGAGATGCAAAGAATCGGTTGCGCCTTTGTTCCATCGAAAGTCTCAATCTCAACGATGCCCACCCGCAACCAGAAGCAGAGGCGGAGATCGAATACTCAGATTTTGCGCCACAAGAAATTTTGAGTGAGGACAATTTATCTTCGGCGGATGCAGTCAATCCGACGCAAGATGGGGACAAACTGCAGGTATGTCTCGTACAGCATTCGCTCAAAGTTACGGGGTGGGGGGTTGGCCGTTGAGCCTCCCTCCCCTTGTGACCAAAACCTTGGCGAGGTGACACTTGGGCATGCAAATGGTAGAGAATGGCTGCACATCCCTTGGGACGAAGTATCATTATATTCGTTGCAATTGACACAGTCGATCCAAAAACATCGCATATATCTGCAATGAAAACGTTTTAACACGTGTTGATGTGCTCCAATCCAATGCCCGATTTAAAACACATGTTTTGATGGCGTCTTCCTATGATCTACTTAAAGTAAGATTAAGCCGTGTGGAGGATCTACTTTATTCCATTTCGGACCATTCCCTTTCGGAAGAACGAACATGGGGATTGTCTTTTCCATTCTTGACTGTTGTTTTTCTTCTCCTTGAGTGCATTGTCATTGTTCATCGGTGAGATGTAACATTCTATCCGATGGTGTTGGCGAAGCAGAACATGCTAAACATGGACGATGCATGTGTCATCAGATATGTCATCAGGGCTGTCTCGATCCATTTGCACGCCTCCGGGTTTAAACATGTGTTGAAAGCCCGGCAACCTGGTAATCTGATAAGTGGGAGACCCTAGGCGGGGACGGCGACCACGGCGTTCGTTTCGGCTAACCCATGTCCATGCATTACGTAAGTGAAGAAGGTCACCATTAACATATACAATTCTTTTGGCATGCAATGCTGTGACAGTGCGGTGGTTCAGCGCGCACCTCCGCCCGGGCAGCGCGCAGGTTTGAGGTGGTTCAGCGCACACCTCCGCCCGGGCAGCGCGCAGGTTTGAGGTGGTTCAGCGTGCACCTCTGCCCGGGCAGCGCGCAGGTTTGAGGCGGTTCAGCGCGCACCTCCGCCCGGGCAGCGCGCAGGTTTGAGGCGGTTCAGCGCGCACCTCCGCCCGGGCAGCGCGCAGGTTTGAGGTTGCAAGCACAGAGTTGTGCGTTATTGATCCCATGCCATACAATTTGCCATTGCATTCTGCCTTTTAGGGGTCAGTACCAGCGGTGGAAAATGATAAAAAAGAAACGAGCGCGTCAGTTACCAGCATAAGTTGGCACTCTTCAATCTGAGAAAAAGTGAGAATGTGCCGGACCGATTCATCCAACGGAGCAGAACATTCTGAGGAGGGTCCGCCCTGGGAGTGAGGCCATCTGTTCTTGCGGATGACGACAGGGTATAAGTGTGTTTGCCGGTCGCAGAGTCACCCGGTGACGCGCCAGGCCTCCAAGTCGAAGGGTGCCCCTAGGCATCAAGTTCTCTGGGTGGACAGCACAGTCAGCACCGCGATGGTGTACATGCGGGCGCTGAGGCAGGAGGGCGTGGAGGTGCTCATCTGCATGTGCGGTGCGCTCTCGATGCTGCGTGACGCGCTTCTCAGCAATTAGCATGTGTAAAGGTCTGGCTGCGTCTACAGTGTTTTCTGTGGTAGAGAGCTGCTTACGTCATCTGTACAGAGCTGGGCATATGTGTGACATCTCATGCGAGCAGACAATATATTGCCTGGAGAGGGGACGAGGGGTCTTCCGCGCCCTGTCAGAGCACAGCATGAGGAGGACTGCACTAGGGGTAGACCACACAGGCAGCGAGCCGCTCTCAAAGTACCACTCATGATGCCTGCGGCAGGTGTTTCAAAATTATTGGCACTATGATTTCGGTTATCCGCAGGCAATCAATTCACAGCACCCCCCCCCGTAGGCACAGTCCCGGAGGGGGGGGCGATGGCCTTTCCGTCTAGCAGTGTCGACTGTCTTAGGCGTAAATTTGGGCTTCCTGATTTACGTCCCTGGCAGATCGTTAGATCTGCCTGTCCCAGATCAGTAGCAGTGTTTCCTGATCGGTAGATCTAGGGCTACTGTCCAGGACATGATCGGGCTGTACAGTCAGCTGAGCTATCGGCTGTGAGAGTGCTAAACCTGACCGGCCATCTTGGCAGCTCCGTTTTCTCACTTCAGGCCCTCAGGCGCCTAGCACCGTTCAAAAGTTTTTTCTTTCAGAGATGAGATGAGCCGCTCTGAGCCTTTCCGCCAGGAGGCCTGCCTCAGATATGCATCAACATGGGCTGGGTACATAACTTGTCCATCGCGCCCTCGATGCTTGCTGCAGCTTACAATTGAGTGCACTTGGCATCCTTCCCGGGATATTTTTCTCTTAGGGCCATGCGGGGCTGCAACCCTAGACAATGAACGCGGAAAGAATGGCCACAGCATGCAGCGCTATCGCCAGCTTAAGGCTGCTTTTACCGGTAAATGAAAATTGGCATCGGTATTGCCGGTAATTTACCTGGTAATACCAGAGGAAGTATTACCTTACCCCAAAGCTTAAGTGTGGGAAATTGTAACACGCCCTTGGTAATACCGGTAATTTACCTGGTAATACCATTGGGAGTATTACCGTCCAGATGTTACCCGACAGCCTTACGCCAGCTATTGCCCCTTATTAGAGAAGTGACTGCGTACCGTTTGACCACTGCGGGCAAGTGAGTTAGGGTTGGGGAGAAGGGCTGACGCACCTGCGGGCACGTGGGGAGTGACAGCCATGGAGGCATTATCGCAGATGAAGGAGAAGATCTTCACAGCAGTCTTTGTGGATGATCACCTCGAGGGTGCCAACGGGAAGCAGAACCAGCAGAACGCAGAGCACGACGAGGTTGAGGGAAAAGAAACACTTACCAGTAAGTGCATACTCTGTCTAGCCCTTCACCATCCCTATGTTCCCGCCTTCCATTCCACGTCGCCCTGCATCCCTTCCTTCATGACGTGCCTCACGCGCATCCCCACGGCACCTTTCCGGCGGGTGCTTCCTGCTGAGCCCTTCAGACCTGCTCCAGGGATATCCCGGGGATCGCAACGTCCTCTCTATCTCTTGTCGCTGAGCGCCTTCCCTTGATTCTAGCACCAAGCACTTCGGCACCTGAGTGTTCTGAGAATACCACCCGCCCTTTAGAATTTATATACATTTCGGGATAGCATGACAGACGCAGACAATCGTGAAAGCAGTCCCTCAGAGATTCCCTCGGAGTCCGCACAATCCGATGATGGACCTTGTGCCGATTCTGCGGGGACCTCTTTCACGCACAGTCATTATCATTGGATGATGGAGCCTCTGCGGAGACCATGCTCAATGCTTTCCACCATCAGAGGCGAGTCGCTGCATCGTCCACCGTCACGCGCTGGCAAGTCGCTCCTGCGTGAAGCTTTAAAAGATGACGACAATCATGAAATGCGAATGGCGTCATCACTCCACGTGGACCAGAGCGCAATCGGCGTTGCTTCCATCGACGGCCTGCAATGCACTGTTGGACAATTCCCAACAGGCCCGTCCTGGCTTTCCGGACTGAGCCATATGAGCGCCTTCATGATTGTTCCACTCGCGCACTGAAGCCTACCTGTCAAATCCAGCATAAAACCACCTTTGAGCTCCTTCAGCCGCCTGCTGACCACCAAGCCTGAAGTGAGTTTCCAGCAGCCTGAGCAGACAGCAGGTCCCGAGCCAATCCAGAGCCCTAGGTCGGTTCCTAATGTATGAACCGACCTTCAATCAACTTGATAAGAAATATGAAAGGATCAATGCTAAACGAGTCCACATGAGAAATGCCTTCGCCGGATCCAGGTCCACGTCAGCATCCAGCAGCATAGTGGCGATTTCATGTTACGAGGCAATCATAGCATCCCTCAGCACAGTGGCAGTGTGCTAAGTGTTGCCGATATGTGACAGAGCGCCCGAGGTTGACACTCATGTCCAAAAGCTATGCCAGCCATCGACCATAAGCATGCGCAGATGCAGCATGGACCAACATCTGAGGAGCAATCCGCATCCAAGTGAACCGCTTGGATCATAGTGCGGGGGATGACGAGCGAGTGTCAAAATCACACATTTTTATTGAGGTAGACGGGTGTACCACCATAGGTGGCTCTGCAACAGTGGACCGTGGGTACTTGATCGGTTCAGGCTGCCTGAAGGAAGTGGGAGAAGAACCAATCGAGTTGAGGGACAATCATATCTGATGTATGGGGAAGGGAGACCACACACACCCATGTCCCTCATTTCGGACGCACGGCCCGTTGCGTGCCACATGACGAGGGCGATGACGCAGCATGAAGCCGCGGTAATTTTGCGACGATTGAACTTGGTTTGGCCTTAGGGGGGTCCTCGCGGTCCTCAGTACATGCATGCATGGGAGACAGGGCACAAAAGTGTGCAGAGCGCGAGTCTCTAAGCGCGCGCGATTGGGGGATGCACGATGGGGGCATGCCCTGCATGTAGGCAGATTCACTCACTGTTTCACTTTTGGCCTACTGACGCAATGGCAGCTACAGAGCAACCAACTGAGAAGGAGCGGTGGTCTCGCAATGCAGCACTGGACTTCCTCAGCCGGCACCGCGGCTGGGAAAAGCAGAATCGTCTTGAGTGGAGCCAAAGGATATTCATTGTGTCATCGAAGGTACAGCCATTGCCAATAGAGCCCACGGAGAACTGTGACAGCCGTTACAAAGAATTCAATCCATGGTTTTGTGTTGCCCTTCGCTGGATGGTCAACCCTTGCAGGCTGTGCCGTTGCTGCTACAGAGGATTAGCAAATGATGACAGGAGCGTTGATTTTCATGTTGCAACCGTATTGTGGCCGAATGTTTGGCACACCATACAAGTGGTTATACTCCCCTCTGCACATACTGCTCCCTTCGAAAGCAAGCTTTTGTATGTGTTTCTTCTACCCACCCCTTATTACCCCTGATTCACTCGTCAATTCCTTCCAACAAATCATGAGATTGACACATGAACTGATCACACATAGTGCAGGTGGCTGAAGGTTGGCCAGGTCAGGGTTGTGTTGTCTTGTAAATTTGGCCTGTTGAAAGTGTTAGGGTCTTGTGGCAGATGCAGTCTATGAGTTATGAAATGATGTTTTGTTTTTCAATTCATGTGGCTGGCTGCGATAATATTGTTGCTTTCTGCTGCTGAGTTGGTCATGCAAGCTGCGTCTGGAGACCCGAGTTACACTGGGATGCAATTGTGGATTTTCAGATTAAGGAAAACAAGACCAGATTCAAGTCGCCGAAATCGTTCCCAGATGCGGACGGGATTATCAGTAAAACAAATACCACAGAGGCGCTCATGGAACTTTTTGACAAGTTGGAAGCACCCAAAGGTTAGAAACTTAGTTTAGAAACTTGACTGATGCTGGTGGTGAAAGCAATGTGATGGCATAATTCTGAAACATTTGAGTCATACACACAAATTTTTGAGAGCGCGCGCTCTGAAGGGAACATCAACTTCCCTCGGGGTGAGAGTTGATCTAATACACTATTGGACGGAAACACGAAGTAAATAGTATTGCATAGTTCGATGACACACCAACCACACTGTCATGGGACCGGTTGGTCATAGTAGGGTTGTGACATCTAGCATGATATGTAAAAGAAAAGAAAAGATAAGATAAGTTTAAAAAACATATTTTTGGGAGTGTGGGGCGTGTAGTCCCCGAGACTCTTATTCCCCTTCTTCCTAGTCTGGCTCATTATCCACTGTGCTTCTGAACAGTCTGTTCAGGCTTACTGCGCATCCTGTTTTTAGATCGTGTATTCTTCTTAGTAGGTGGAGCGCTTCTCTTTCGTGAAATCCGAGGTGCTTGGTTAGAATTTTCCGTGTATTGTGGTTCCGCGGCTTCTCGTGGGACAGAAGCCGTGGTTATACTAGTGACATACTTGACGGTGATAGCGACTATGGTGACAGTCACATCGATAACTACAGTACTGTAGTGGTGGAAGTCCGATGATAACATCGATAAGTCGTTATCGATGATAACGACGCGCGCGACAGTGACAGCTACTGCAATCGTGACAACGAGGTTGACTGGTTCGTGACAACGAGGTTGGTTGGTGCGAGAATACCTGCCGAGTTGGCTACGCGCGCGAGGAGAACGCGGCCTGTTAGTAGAAATATCCGATTGATAGGAAGATATGGGATAGAAAACGAATAAGTAATAGCCGCAACAGGAGACAGTGGACTCATTTTTGTTTTGCCTTCGCAACGCATCAGCAAGTGAATTGTTGGTCAGAGCGCTAAAATAGCAGCACTCGAACTTTGGATAATAATGACGTTTTGATATTTTAGCACATGCATAGCGCAACACTGGTGTTTGAATCTCGTAACTTTTCAAGAAACAAAAATGTCCTTTTCAGCGGCGTCTTTTATTTCTGAGCGAATGAAGAAGTAAGCAGCGTTGAACTAGTAGTGCGGAAGCAGGATCCTGGTGGACTACACAAAGCCTGCAGCTTAAAGGTGAGCGAACCCAGGGGCATATTCTGCATGGGCATTTTTCGTACGGTTTGAAGGCATTTTGCCACCGAATAGATTCCTCTGCCGGCAATTTTGAAATGCTACATACTATTACGGTCGATAATCCGGTGAATGGCCGGTCGAGTGAAAATGTTGCTGGAAATTTCTGGCGGAAGTGTCAAAATCTTGGGATTATCGCATATGATCGAGACCATTGCGATACGAAGACCGAAAACAATAATAATGCCAAGTTGTACGACGCCCACATCGACGGTCCGGAAAAGAAAGTAGCTGGTCACCATCGAGCGCCGCGCTCGCGCGCTCGATCGATCGATATCGATCGCGGGTATTTTCCCCGGTATCGATGGGTCATATGTTAGAACATTGAACATCATGCAGATAATATGATTATGCGCATTTTGTATTTCGGTTTTCGGTTTTTAAATACAGAATAGTAAATGGCCGTTTACTCTTCTCCAAAATAGAGAGGACGAATGGTGACTATTGCTTGCGTTTAGAATAACAGATGCTCTGCGGTTTTCTTATTCGATTACTGATTCTGCAGAGATGTCTGCAGGAACTGCGGTGACTGCAGCAGCGTGCGAAGTCAGCTAGTTTGAAAATTTTGAAATGTAGGCATGTTATCGTTTACAGAAGCAGTTGATTTTATCGGGATTAATACTATGATAACATGGACTGATATTGCAATAGTATGTATGCTCATATTGTTGTGAACTGCACTACCATTTAGCATGCTCTCGCTGTGCTTTAACACGAACACTGTGCGTAAATTTGCTGCGATGACTGTGTTGAATGTCGCTTAGGCCCCCAACTGTCATTTTAGTATTTTAATATTGCGGGATATACTCAATATTCAATAAAAAAATATAAATTGTTGCGACAAAATTCACCCTCCAGTTAATTTTGTCGCAAGCCTGCGACAAAATGCACCTGCGAGTCAGTTTTTGTCGTAGCTGCGACAAACCAGCCTGCGACAGAAAAAACCACTCACGCGACAAAAATGATCCGCTACCTTGGCGTTGGATATTCTGCACTCCGTACAAAACCGTTGGATTAAATCACGAGCTTTCGCTCAAGTCACTCCACCTAGAAAAAGTTAGACGTGAGCAGGGACGCACTGGTCACGTTGAGCACTTTTACGTCAAAATCACAATTCGGTATCCTGTTTACGACCCATATTCAAGGTATGAATCAGATGCTATCGCATCACTGATTGGCCGGTTACGCGCGATCGGCTCGATAGAATCTGAGGTAGGCCAGGTGAGATTGGCAGAAAAATTTTCCAACGCCATACACTTTGAGGGACAGTCCTGGCGGTATGGCATGTGGTGATGTCACTTTTTTTCCAGGAAACCTGTTTCGCTCCTATAATTGAAACGAAATGTGAAACAACATTTTTTTTGAAAAACACGCAAAACCGAATCCGGAAAACCGAATCTTTCTGCGACGCGACAAAAAAGACCGTGAGACAAAAAGGGGGTTCCCGTACGGTATGATGTGCCGTGACGGATAGCTCATCCACGCCAGTTACAGACAAGGTATGGGTAGCTAATGGGGTCAATTAATGGATACGCATGTTTGCACACTGGCTAGAATAGGCATCGGGGCACCGAGCCAAGGCAACGACTGCTTGAGTGGGTGGAAGCCGAAAACGCGAAATGAGGGCGACACGGGGATGACTGCCAAGTGAGCAGTGGCACCACGTTGGGAAAGGGAAAACAACTGAGCTCTAGAGGCAGGCGCAGCTTTGACAAATAACTCAAGTAAGTCGGAACCGTTCAAAACCGCAGAAAGGCCCTTCTGCAACTAAATTTTCGTTGGGTTGCGCAAAGCAAAGAGACCCCACCCTAGCTCCGAACCCAACTCGGGCCACCCCATTGACGTGAAGGGATGACCATCTCCCTGGGCCTCAACTACTCGGTCGTGCGAAGTGCCAAGCGCTTGTAGCGATGTATGGCGGAGGCTATGTTCTAACCCTCCTCCCCGCCGCCAAACCTATCCTGTGATCGCAAAGATTGGGGAGGCAGCACTCCTCCGAGGCGCGCGGGCACTCCAAGCCGCATCCGAGGCCACACCTGAGCCCAAGAACCTGTCCACCCCGCCAATGACAGTCGTTGGGTGGATGAGAGACCCAAGACCCCCAGGCCATGTGAACGCTTGACTGATGGCCCCCGACTCCTCGTTCAACGGCAATGGCTTCCCAGAATATGCCACAAGCTGCGATGGACCACGCTCGTCGACGTATAAAGCATCAGACTGTAGAAGAGCTGGACGCCCACCACGCATCAATTGCAAAAACTTCCTCTGGGCACAGAAAGGCAACAACAGTTGCTGCGATTCGGGGTCGTGTTCAGCTCCTCTAAGGTCGGCAGGAGCAACGTTGCCGAGAACACCGTAGTGCCACATTCCTCGGACGCGAAAGCATCGCCCTCGAATAGAACGCACAGCACCTTAGTTCCCTCCAAAACCAAAGCAGCCCCAGAGATGGGGATGCCGTTGCCATCAACAACTGCATCTGAAAACTCGGGGCATTCTCCCGAGGGGGAGAAAAGCTTGCTTTCCATCACGTTGAGATCCAGCTCAATGGCAAGCATGCCCTGCCGAAGTGTGCCATAAGCGGCACGTATCAGTTCAGGAGGACCAATCAACCAAATGTCGTCCAGGAATGCAAACACAACCACATCGGGATGTGCTTCTAAGGTTGCCTTTAGCATCTCAGGTTCTGTAAAAAAGAAAGGTCCCAAAGGGTCTCCTTGGTGTGTCCCCTCGGTGGATGACGTCTAGTGACATTTGCCATCCTCGCCCCTGCTCCACCCAAGGTTGGCTGCCTAGCAATAACAACATGCTATCACCCCGCACATTTCGGGAAGGTACATACACACTGAACAGTATGAGATCGGCCAACAAAAGCCAGCCCACCATCATCCCAGTGGGTGTGAGAAGCAAATCAAGAGCAGGGCGGGGCCGTGAGCAGATACTACGTACAAACTCATACATATTCCCAACCCAGATGCGAAGCAGCACGGAAAGATGATACGATGTGACCGATCATCGCCCCACACCAGTTGGTCCCAGGGCTACGGAGTAAACGGACCCTGCTGGCATGCCCCCCAGTGGCTCACGGGGTACATACACTGAACGGCATGAGGTCGGCCAACAAAAGCCAGCCCACCTTCATCCCAGTAGATGTGAGAAGCAAATCAAGGGCAGGACGGGGTACATATACACAACGTTATGTTTATTGTGCTATCCTAGAATTAAGTAGATACTGCCCCTCTATGCGGCCTTCCACTTGATTCCACCCGCACTACAAGCATGCCATGCACAATGATTCCAACCAGGGGAAAGGGTTTAAAAGTATTTGTGTGAATAGGAACACCTTCACGTGCAAACATTGACCATCCATGCACAGTGTTAAAACATACTGTCACTTATGACCTGGCAAACACTTGGACACTGGATTCACAACAAGCATTCTTTTCCGACACACCTGGACCCTATTAAAACCCGACATCGTTGAAATAAGGATCTATGGTTCCACCTTCAAGAGGTAACCGGGGCGTATGCTCACAACACTGTCAGCTGAATGACTACAGTTTCTTCGGGTTGTTGAGTCACCTTATCAACACATTTTTTTGCGACTTTTTTAATAAAAGGGAAACAATTATACTGCAGGTATCCTATGAGTGCTTCGTCAGGGATTCCTAGCTGTTCCAAGGGGGTCCAGGAGTGAAAATATACACATGCCGTGCTTGACCAATCCCTTGTTGCTGCAATAACGAGTTAACAGGTTGCTTTCTTGCCACGAAATAAACCTCAACATTTGCCGGCTCATCAGGTCCACAAGAAACCGTTCATACATAAGACAGGGAAAAAGTAACAGCACTAAGTCTTGCGCCCAGATACATCTGGCGTTACATCTCGTCCTTTACCGTTGAAAAAAGTTCACACAAGCTTCCGGCAAAAAAAGGACTGATCCCGAGCTGACATCATTCCCTAAGCCGCACCACTCGTGTCGAGCGAAGTCGGGAGCTGTAACGTCAACTTGTCTCGAAGTTATCCATCCTTTGTCAACATATCATTGACACCAAGGAACGCGAGTCGGGAAATTGACAAGGTATGCCGTTACACTCTGCACTCCATAGGATAAGGATTATTTACAGCGTGAATGAACTATCCTGTGACGTTCTTTCAGTTTGGAGGAGGCGGAGGTCGCCGGTCGTCAGCCCTGTGGAAACACCGGACTGATATCACGCAAGCTTAACGAGAAGTGCACACAATAGTGCACTAAAGAAAAGGAAAGATCAAGGAACCACACGGTGGGCGCTGCAACTGTCGTGCAAAGGTGTATCGCACCTAACATATAAGTCTTGAGTTATAGGAACGCCAGTTCCACCACCCCGGCAGCTGTTGCACACCATACGCCCACTGTAGTTGCAGGAAGAACAACCTACGTCTCCGTCCGACCACCTTGTGCACATGCACTCCACCTCCCCAGTGCCCCTGCAACACAGACGCAAGACCACACGCCTCTTACTTGAAGAACGCGCACGTTGTGCAGTCCTTGCCTAACTAGCTGTTGAGAAGATCTTCATAAACATATCTCAATCGTTGAGCCGCAAGGCAGATCACAATATCAAAGGGGGGAAAGGTGTTCACTAATCTGAAGAGGGGTTCCTGAACTTCCAGAGAACCCACCGCTGCTGTGACTGGGAATTCGCTGCCGTATCTAAAATTCAAGCATGGGACTGGAACCTCGAACTGACGTCCGAGGTGTAATGAAATCCGTAATATAGATAGCTAGAAAGAAAATTGGGTGAAATAGAAAATATTTTCAAACCTGCACGTTGGGCAGGCTTGGGAATCGTCCCCCTCACCCTGCAAGAGAAAAAACCCTACTGAGCACAGCGTTCCCCGAATCGCGCACTTGCCGCAACCAGGAAGTTCAGGAAAACTTTAGGGGAGATTTATATCTCACCGCATCCTGCATAAACAATTCCCGGGCAATATACATAACCCCCATCACACCGCCAACAGCATAAACCCCATCTGTGATTGCCTTAATAGTTGCAATACTGCTACCGCTTGCCCCTCCGCCAACAAAAGCACTAGAAGTAACGATTTTCTTGGACCTGGATTGAGAAGAACTTGTATGTTTATTACGAGGGAGGCTAAGCTGACAGACGTTGCCTAAAAAGCCGTTGACACGTTGTGTTTCATTTTCGGACACCCTTCGTGACGACTGAAGATTAGAAAAGCTAACAACGGGCGCACAGGAGCACATGATAAGCAACTAATGCGTGTCGCCGGGGAAGTCGTTTTAAGTTGTGGTAATGCACGGAAAATAAAGAAGATTCAGACCGAGTCTTTGAAGAATTTGCTATCGCGAATCTACTCCCACTTCCTAGTGTAGCATCAATCTCCCCTCTCGTCCTCTCGTCAAGTGAGCACGTCCTCTCGTCAGGGTGTGCGCGTTCACCTCGTGCCCGTCGTGCGTCTTCGGTGCGTAATAATCTAATAAACGATTTGTCGAGGGGCACTTCACAGGCGAGCCGGGGCTTGCTTCTGTGTCGCCTCCAGCTGGCTAGCGCGCTAGCCCAAAGCCCGATCACCTGAACGCTGAAGGCTGAATGAAGGCCTGAAGCCGAAGGCTCGCGCACAAGCACACGGCATGCCCAATTACGAATTCGCCCGCGAAGATCCTAGATCTCAGAAATAGAACTCGATCGAATCGATGACATCTGGATTTCTGGAATCTTGAAGTTTTGCCATCGACGATTCAGAGTGCAGGATAAATTCGATTTTCAGAAGGAAAAAGCAATTGGATTGGCGGGTGTACAAGTATCCGCGTGCAATCGGCCAATCGTGATCATTTCAAGCATCACAGGACTCTATTATTGAAAGTTCTGAAGTTCCGATGTATGATATTTATAAAGATCGGTTGTTCTCACATGTCGATCATGATCTTGATGACGATGTTCAGTCTTCACCTCTCTCAGCATCATCGTCATCGTCACTTCAGTTTCGAGTTTGTGAACTGCAGTCTTGAAACGATCTTTTCGATCTCCGTTTCTTGGCTATGCCAAGCCACGTCATGCTCGTGTCCGTCTATTCTTACTTCCATCTTTGATCTTAGATCTTTACACGTGAAGTGTCACGAATATGTGTGCATGAGATAGTCATAGTGTCATCGATCCCACGCCACATCCCCACATCGGAGGCTCGTCAGAGTGGTGACACTCGACTCGTGGAGGTTGGCCATGCCAGCAGTGGTGTTCTTAAGACCAGAAACGCCGGAAATTTCTGGTGGATCGATCGAAGTTTCTGGTGGACCAAATGTCTCACTGTAACAACAGCCAAGCACTCGCTTTTCTGGCGGATCGGACGGCGGAAAATCGGTGATCGGTGGCCTTGGGCCAATTTCCGATGGCCTCCGGCCACAAAGAACAACGCTGGTTGCCAGGTTCACATGCGATGGATTATTTATGCGAGAAATCAGAAAACAGAAATGGCCATCGCATCTTCGCGTGCCAGATAAAACGGGAGGGAATAAACTCAGAGGATGGCACGCGAGTGACACGCGTGTCACAAGGCTACGTACTGTATTGCACTATCAATTGGAACAATCATTTAATTCGCCGACGCGCGACTAAATTGTCGTGCCCGTATGAAAACCCTAAAACCAATCCCCCGCAAAGTAAATATCATCACAGTGTTATCGATCGTGCCAGTTCCCAACTCCGACGATTCATCGGAGAATGATCGGAAATTCCCAAGTGTTAACACCGTAAGGGCGAATTCGTTTTTGGCAGTGTGGGATCAGTATGCGGGGGCGGAAATATCCATAACTACCACGGTAGTCAACTATTGGATATTTATGAAGTATTAGTGTCCATATTGGGGACTTGGGCGAGGTCCCTCGCAACCCTTCAATGCCCGCCAAACTCGGTTTATCGAGTGGGGGACTTTGTGGAAAGTGCAGGGGTGTTCTGCACTTCTGCTGCAAGGTGACAAAAGCGTGCTCTATGGAGAGTGTTATGAAAAGGGTGATCTGGATATATACATGTAACGGGTATATATATATGCAGAAAGACACAGAAAACACATAGGGTCGGGTGCTCGTAACGGTGATAACATAAAACTGGAGAGTTAGCAATAACGGAGGCTAACTAGCAAGTCACGGAACAGTGTCACGGCTAAAGGTGTCACATGACACACGCACGGCGAGGGGTGAAACAGGGAGAAGCAGGCCCCCATACATTGGGGGAGAAATCAGCTTCCCCGTGAGAGTGCTCTAAAGGCTTCAAATCAAGGATATGGCATTTTTCCCCACGGGTATACACCATGATACATTATCGCCCACTCATCACATCAAGTCAATAGTGGTGGCACGTTCATGGCTTATGCCCAAAAATGCCCCCAACAGATGTTCAACATAATTTCCTTAAGTATGGTGATGGTGGGTCACATATATGCATGGGTGCACATACGGTGCGAGTGATAATGAGGTGCCATATCATCCACCTAGTTCCGCAATATAAGATATGCGAAGACTCGTGGCAAATGGACGTCTAGAACTTGAGTTATTGCCGAAAACGTGAAAATAAGTTCCTGAAAACAGGATCAGTATGAGCACTATTGTTAAGGCTCGCTATGCGAGCGATATGTATGGCACGGCTATTATTGAACGACAATAGCACGCGCAGAGTATTGTGGGTATGAGTGCAGTCTCTTTTCCAGAAGTGTTGCTCGAGCTCAATGCTCTCTCATATACGCCAATGCCCCCACACTTCATAAGCGTTACCACAATTGGGTTGTGAACCCGAAGGCATTGGGTGAACAACAGTATCGGCTGATCGATTAAGCCATATGATACCCGCATGGTGTTCAATTCATGCTTGAAGCGAAGACGAGTCTTCTCAGAACACTTCGGTTCTTCAAGACTTGTCTTGCTTCGCCATCTCGATGCCAATACTTGGCCTCTCGATGACAGGTGTCACTCACCTTAAGTGGATGACAGCCATTATGACTGTACATGTCACAGTCGACCGTACTGACGACTGTATGTCATTATAACATATGACATGACACGACATGACATGACATGTATGACAGGTATTACACGTATGACACGTATGACACATATGTCATCGGTCATATCCCTGACAGATCCCCCCTCTTAAAAGAGTTGTGACCTCACAATATAGGGTGCATACCTTTGTATATGTCTTTGATGTCTTTGTTGTTGAGCTGGTACCAGTCTTCTTACACCGATGAGGCGTCCCTCAAGGTGTTTTTAGGATATTGGGGGGAACTGAGTCCACTTTAAACCCTCACCTAAGGCATTTAGCCCTACAGTTCTTAGGATGTAGCCCCCATGAATTGCGTATCGTATTTCAGAGTGACGTTTCAAGGTATCTTCCGAGGTTTACGTTACGGATAGATATTGCGCTGCCGCTCGTATCGTATTTCAGAGTGACGATTAAAAAACAAATAGTAGCATTTCTGCCCTACTGCTTTACGGCTTTATATAATGCATCCACCTCTTCCTCCCTTCAGAGAGCTTACTCCCCCGAAGTTCACAGAAATACTATGGAGAGCCCCTTCCGAATATTCGAAATTTCGTCTTGTTTTTAATGCAAACGGAGTGGGCCCTGCTTAACGAGATATCGGAGGGTCTATATGAGTCCACTTTAAATCCTCACCCGATCTGCCAGACTCCTTGTTTTTCGGTCCGGTACGCGCGCTTTGACGAACATCTCATAGAGTGGATTCGACAACGTACTAATGTGAAATTCGTTTTAGTTATGTGTGTCAAGCATAACTCAGGATCACCACTCCGTCCACCTCCGTATCCGGTAGCTGCGGATTACTGGCCATAAGATCCGAATGACAAACCACGGTCTGGCAAAGGTAGCATAGCAGTTTTTATTTATCCACAGATATGGTACCCGTATGCATGCGTATCTGTGCAAGGGTATGATTTTGTACAAGGCTCACTACACCTTAGCAAGGAAGGATCAATTTCCTGCTTCTTATGCAACATAATGACAAAACATTAAGAGCAAGGTATATATATGATCGACATGTATTAGTATATATTATAAGAAGTAAGGGCAATAGGCTTAATGTAATGTTAGCCTTCATAGGCAGCTATCATGTCTGCTGCATTGGTCAGCTCTGTGGCTTTGACCCAGGTGCCATGCTTAGGGCCGTAGCCTGCATATCGCACTAAATAGTACTTGACACCTCTAGTGATCTTATCTGAGAGTATGTGTGATATCTCAAACAATGGTTGCCCTTCTTCGGTGATCATCTGTGGCAGAGGCAAAGGTGCTTGAATTGAGTCATTATACAGCTCTATTCTGGATACAGGCTGAACCGGATGGATACGAATATCGAGATCCCCGAAATCTAACTCATAAGCACGTCCATGGCTGAGCACTTTAGATATGGTAAACGGCCCAATATATGGCTGCTTAAAGTGTCTGCCTGCCTCTGTCAAACCAGTCCATTGAATAAACTCAGTCCGTAGAAGAACTTTCTGCCCTACCGCAAATTGTCGGGGCATGCGAGTCTTATTGAATCTGGCTCGGTTGATCTCTGCTGCTCGGGAAATGTTATCTACCGCGTTGGCATGTACAGCCGAGTACTGGTCAAAATGATCTCGAATAGCATTCTGTATCGGAACAGGAGCTTCTGGCGGAATAGTGATTGCCAGATCATGAGGCGAAAGTGGCTGCGCCATCGAGTCGAGATAAAATGGTGTGTAACCAGTAGTAGCAGAAACCGTGTTGTTAATTGCAAACTCCGCCCGAGGCAACTTGTCCTCCCACGAATCGGCTGAAGTATCGTTGCAACAACACCTGAGGAGAAAAATACTATCTAATCAGTTTATAAACCAGAGGATGGTGAATTATGCATCAAACAAAATGAAAAATACCTGAGGATGTCCTCAATGAAGGCATGGCTCCTTTCATTGCTTGCATTCGATTGTGGATGGTGTGAAGACGTCATAGACAATCTGGTACCAGTAGATTTCCACAGTGTTTGCCAGAATGTAGAAGTAAATCTGGGGTCTCGATCTGAGATGATGTTCCTCGGAAGACCATGGAGCTTGAAGATATGCTGCATATATATATTGAAGCAGTACGTTGAGCAGTCCAGGTCATGTTGAAGGGAATGAGATGGCAGCGATTAGAGAATTGGCACATTACCACAAATATACTGTCGTGCCCATTAGTAGTGATAGGCAGGTCAGTAATCCAGTCAAGAGATACATCAAGCCATTTTGTCTTAGGCACACAATATCGTATATGTGACTGACCATAAGGTTTGTGTCTCCTCGTTTTCTGCCGTTGACACACGGGGCACTCCCGAATGTACTGAATGGCTGCCTTCGTCATTCCTGGCCAATAATATCGGCTACGCAATAAATGAAGCATGCGGTTTTTGCCTACATGACCAGAAATAGTGGCTGAGTGGCACTCATGAAGAAGAATGTGGCGAAGCTGTGTGATCTCACCGTCATTTGTAGGAACTTTGGCAGTAGGTGGAATGTAAAGCTGTCTGCCAAAAATGGTCTTGCGATAGATCAATCCCTGAATGAGCTCGAAATTGCTGACTGACTGTGATGATATAGTCTGTGCAAATGTGTCACGATCATACTGAGATGTAATAATGTCGTGAAGCTGATGAGCTGATGATGCAGATATAAGAGCAATGAATGTAGAATATGTAGACGGTATGTCAATGACTGGAACCTCGTTGACGTCTATATGTTGCAGACACATCTGGAATTCGGCGTTCAGTTCTGAATGCGTAATCGACTGTTCCCCGTTCCCCCCCGTTGCGGAGCGCTCGTGTAACAAAGACGACACGTCACGATCCCCGTTCATGCATCGCCTGAGAGCGTGCTCATAACGATGGTGATGATCCGCGATCCGCGTTCTCGTTTCGCTTTGGATCGTAAACCGTCATCGGAAATCCCGAACGCACTGCACCGTTTCTTCGCGTTCCAGTAATCGATGACATCAGAAATGTCAATGACATCAGATGTCAGCAGAAATGTCACTGGCGCGCCATGGCGCATGGACACAGTATCGTGAGCTCTTGACTTCCCATTTAGTCTTACGTGCGTCTCCGAATTTTGAAAGCACGTGAGCCGAAAACCATACTGCAAACTCTGATTAGATCAGCCTAGATAATTTGATTGTATTGTGTTGCTAGTATAAAATAGTTTCTGATATTTTCGCGTACCGTATATTTTCCGCAGGTGGTTGGTCACGTAGCGTGGTCGCCGCAAGCAAGATGCGTTTGGTGTTTACGTAACCCACACACCCACGCACTTTGTCGCTTGCCCAAAACTATGATTTACCCCATAATTTTCGTGCGAGATTTTGAGAGTAGATCCTGCCTGCGCACCTATTTTCCTTTCGTAATTCACTTACAGTGTTCGCAGATGAAGTCCGTGAGCACGTTTTCGAAAATGGTTGGAAGCAGTTGGTCACACACGGAATGAGCGGACATCATTCCCGCCAGGTGCGCTCACAACCTTTTAGTAAGATCGGAAAGCTGGATCAACCTGCGCACCTTGAATCATAGTGATATCTTGAAGGGCAGGTGAGTTGGTATAGGGACGCGCGACATTTGATGTGGGGCTAGGAGCTCCCACGTTACGTGATGATTAAGTGATTTTTAAGTACTTGTTTTGTGTGCGTTATCTGCCTTTAGGCTAGCTAGTTGGAAAAATGTGCTTTCAAATTGAATTCTTCGATAGAATTTTACAAGTGTGTGTGCCTGTTTGCTTGTTTTTACTGGATCGTGAAAAACTGGGCCTTTTTAGCTTCTAAAAAGGCCCAGTCTAGGTTCCAAGTGTCGCAACTCAAAATTGCATGACAACCGCCCCATGGCTCTTGGCGAGGAGGCGGGATATAAATATCCGACGCACCGATCCCAGTTACCACCCCAATTGCTTTTGGGCTCTGGTGGTGTGGAAACACTGGGAATCTAAGGTATGTCTCCATGCTTTCCGTAGCATGTCTTTTGCAGTCATTGCTACTACAGTTAGTAGCAGTGCAACTTGTAGCGCGATTTGCACTTGCATAAATTGCGAGTATCGTGATATAGGTGCTTGTAGTTTTTAAGGTCCGACGATGCGAACTTTGTTTTAGATAGACAGTTCGCTCAAATGAGGCTGGGAGTGCGTTAGCCTTCGGCACGCCCTGGGGTGAAACCCAACCCAGCCAATTTAAGGTACGCTCTTGTCCTTGTTTGAGCTTTTTATTGCATCGCACTTGGTTTAGTCTTTCTTTTAATTAAGAGAGTCGGGTGTGTGTCGGGATAGTGACGGCAGGGAGCTTTTCACTTGTTCAACGACTCGATGAGGGATGGCCTTGCATAGTCAACACAGGTATATGCCTCGTATACCTGATATATTACTTAAATGATATATCGTGCCAGGTAACCATTGCGATTGAACTGCTGTGCCTAGGACAGCGACATCGCTCCTTGCCTTCACTGTAGGTAGAACCTAGAGTTCCTCAGTCTAAATATGCGATATAGTGGGGAGGACACTGTTATTGTGCAATCCTTTGTGCCTTGAACCAGCTCGCAGCTCGCGGTGGAACCATTGCGATTGAACTGCTGGGTAATAGTTAGGTAATCCTTCCCCACTTAGAGTGGTGGTTTATTTTTTATTTTCTTTATTTTCTTTTTATCAAACTGTTTTGTTTTAATGTATAGACTTATTTTAGCTATTGACTTTTAGTATTCTATAACGAATATCAACTGTAAGCTCGGTTTTCACATAAGCTGTTTGCATATCTTATTTGGTCGGTGCAAATCCTGCAACCCTATGAGAAATATTTTATTTAGCATAGGTATCAAAATATTACACCTCCTTTGTGGCGTTGCAAAAACGAACTCCCTTGGCCACACATTGGTGATTGCGCCATTGAAGGAACCATTGTGGTCACGCTTTCTACTCTTGTAGAAGAAGGCGCCTGCACCCTTGGTCTGCGGGTTTGTTTGGAGCGCCCTTAATCCGCGAGCAACAAGGTATTGGCCTTGTTGTGATGTATGGCATCTTGGGTTTGAGTAGGTCTGACACTCTTGTGTCTGTGACCACTTGTCTCCCGTTGCGCCACAAAGAGGTGTAATATTTTGATGCAAAAATAATTTTCCACATATGTGCTCCCGTGTTTTAGATCTTTTAGGATATGTGTGATTACTATAAAAGTATGGTATGGTACTGCGCACTTTCTGGTCTTACATAAGATCAAGATAAGCATGTTATTTTTCACTATGTTCTTTGAGGTTTTGGAACCAAGCCATTCTCACACAGCATGGGGTGTTGGGTATGGTAAGGCAGAAACTTCAAAGGAGCGGGACTGTGAAGAACGAACGTGCATTAAGGTAATTGTATTCGCTCTCATAACCTCACAACCCACACTCCGGACCACTCACTAAAAATTCATTACTCACTCTATTACGCATTCACTCAACTCAACTCAGCTCACCTTATCTTAGCTCAGCACTTAGCGCCAAACTCAACGCCAAAGTTGAGCTTAGCTTTTGAGCTCATATCAGCTAAGCGTGTCAGTTTCGCTCACGTCAGCGTGTCAGCTAAGCTCAACTCAACTCAACTCAACTCAACTCACCTCAACTCTATGAGTGAAAACAACTCAGCTCAGCTTATCTTAGCTCAGCACTTAGCGCCAAACTCAACGCCTGAGTTGAGCTTAGCTTTTGAGCTTAGCTTAGCTTAGCTTTTGAAAAAAAAACACACATATCCTATCACAGGCATAACAGTGGTATAGAGATACACATATATCCTACCACAGGCATAGCACACGCACAGAGAGGTACACGCGTATCCTAGCATAGGAATAACACGACAGGCACACACATATACACACATATTCCAGTCTATGTTGTATTATCCCGTACCTGTAACTGTGTGTCAGCTCAACTCGGTTTGTCAGCTCCGCTTAGTTTAGCTTGTTAGCTTATATCAGCTCAGCGTGTCAGCTTTGCTCCTGTCCGCGTGTCAACTAAGCTCAACTTAGCTCAACTTAGCTCAACTTAGCTCAACTCGACTAAGCTCTGCTCAACTCGACTCAGCTTTGCCCAACTTTGCTGTTTGCTTTGCTTTGCTTCTCAGTTGAGCTCAGCATGTCAGCTTATGTGTGTTGAGCTTTACCACGATTCGTTCCTCAGGATGGCCACTCAAAACATGGACGTGCGCTACTCGGAGACCAACAAGCAAGCATCACCTTCCCAAAAAGAAAAAAATGCGGATAATAAGACAAAAAAAATCAGCACGAGCAATAGAAGAAAAGGGAAAGAAAACTCTAGAAGCCAGATGGCCAGTGGCCCAAGCTTGAAAGACTAGGCCGTCGAGTATGAAATAAATGAGAACTCATGCACGAAGTCACAAGCTGTGGTAAGTACTTATTTACCCTTTGTTGTTTTTTGCGCATAAGTTCTTTTCAACTGCTACTCACTGTGGCACTATCGCATGTGCAGACAGAGGTGCCAAACACCTTCAGCAAGGAGTATTCAAGAATGTTTACCCAAGTTAAAAGATGGAATACGACACAATCGCGTGTGAAGCTTGCGCAACCAACCAAGTGGCTTGCAACTTAGACAAAAATACCCCAACACCAAAACGCTATAGGAGTGGGAAGTATAGATGAGAAAGAAGAAGAGTATAATAGCCAGTGATACCATCTTAGTGGAGACCGTATGAACATATGCAAATGAAGTAGCTTGTGTACTCAAAGGTGTATCTATTTATGTGGATTTGTTGATTTTTTTCTTTTTGAATTTGCCTCCTGCTTTCTAGCCTTGTGAAAGTCTACCTTTTTTTTAATGTGCGGTTCATGGTACTTGCCTTGAATGCTTGAATCGACCCTTGGACTTATCATGAGTGTCCCCCCATCGATTCAGGATCGTTCCAGTACTTGGAGCGTTCCAGGATCGTTCCCGTACCTGGAGCGTTCCAGGATCGTTCCCGTACCTGGAGCGTTCCAGGATCGTTCCCGTACCCGGGGCGTTCCAGGATCGATCCCGTAAGAAACTTCCCTCCCGGGATCGATCCCGTTCCGGATCACGAAAAGAACGATCCCGGATCGCCTCGCCATTTTCCAGATGCAATCAGTGAGTTCAAAGAGTGTAGAAATACGGGTGAGTGCATCTGCAACCTTATTCTTCTCGCCAGAAATGTGCTCTATTCGAAAGTTGTACTCGGAGAGCTCATCCAACCACCTTGCCTGTTTGGGGCTTAGTGTGGATTTGGACTGGAAATAAACCAGTGGCTGATGATCTGAGCGAACAATAGTCTCAGGAGCTCCCAGCAAGATGTGGCGAAGGAATCGGAAGCCCTCCACAATGGCAAATAGCTCGATCTCGGGAATAGGCCAGCGTCTCTGTGTATCAGAAAGAGTGACGCTGTGATAGCCACATGGCTTCATACCTTTCCCTTGATCCTGTAATACTACTTGACCAACGTGTGTGCCTGATCCATCGACCTCCATAATAGATGGCAGTTTCTGATCTGGAAGCTGTAGTACTGGAGCATGGCAGATGGCACTTTTGAGATTATCAAATGCCTGCTGCTGCTCAGATTCTCAGACAAACTCTGCATTATCCTTAAGGAGACGATTGAGCGGCTCGGGAATCTTGGAGAACTTTGGTATAAATCTCCTAAACTGGCCGACCATGCCCAAGAATGACCGAAGAGATGACTTGCCATCTTTAGCTATACGGCGTAGAGGCTGTTTACCAACGGTTGGACCATATGACACTGGAGGCTGGATAGCCATGACTGCACGGATTCTGTCTTCGATGATGGATAGGCCTGCCTCAGAGATATGGTGTCCGATAACATCGATGGATCTGACGGACAACTCAACCTTAGAAGGCCTGATGTAGAACTGATGATCTCTGCAACGCTGTAAGAACTGTCGAACATGCTTCACGTGGCTGTCAAAATCTGGACTGTACACTATGGTGTCATCCATGAAAATGACCAAGAACTGATCGATGAAGTCAAAGAATGCTCGATTTCCAACACGTAGAGCGGTCGCAGGAGCGTTAGTTAACCCGAAAGGCATCACTGTCCACTCATATGAACCGTATCTGGTACGTATCGCTGTTTTGTGAATGTCATCTGGATGTATAGGAATTTGATGGGAGAACTGATTGAAATCAAATCGGCTAAACCATCGTGCCCCCTTAAGCTGTTCAAGAAGGGTATCGTGAGGTGGCAATGGATACGTGTCCTTTATAGTGATGTTATTAAGGGCTCGATAATCACAGCACATCCTCCACTTCCCCCCTGGCTTAGGAGCGAAAATGATTGGACATCCATATGGTGATGATGACGGACGAAGGATACCCAGCTCGACATATTTGATGATCTGTCGTTTGAGCTCCTCCATCATAGGCACTGGAATAGTACGAACTGGCTGTGATGGTGGCTTATGCCCAGGTTCAATGTTGATGCGATGATATCCACCTTCAAACCGTTCTGGCCTATGGCCAGCTGGAAGATCCTCCTGGAAAATATCTGAAAAGTCTTCTCTGATTAGATCACGTGCTGTGTGACCTTTGGGTCTTCCATAGTGGTGTCTGAGTCTGCTGCTGCCATGACCAGTTCACCATCGACCTCTGAGAGAAAAAAGAGATAAGCTACGGCTTCTTCAGCCGACCCACTGGATCGTATACGTCGTAGGTGCTTTCTCATAGTGGTGGCACTGACCAATTCCATTTCAGGAAGGTCATCTGAACCTGGATTCTGTTCAACTCTGGACAGAACTGTACGAACACTGGAACCTGATGAGTGTTTCCTGGTGATCGTCATATTCTTGGACTGGAAGTCAATGTGTGGATTCCTTCTTTCCAACCAATCCTGTCCCAGGATGACTGTGAAGGGTTTCATGTCAATGATATAGAAATCTTCTGTATCCTTATACTTACCCAGCGTGAATGTAGCATTGGGAAGATAGGATGTACAGGATAATTGGCTTCCTCCAGCCAATCCCACTGAGAATGATGATGAGTCTGTTGGTGATATACCAAGCTGAGAAGCGAACTGTCTGTCGATAAAAGACGATGTAGCTCCTGGATCTACCAAAATGTGAGTACTCTGTCCATATACTTTCCCTTTGTACAACAACAGCTTCTTCTGTGATTTCAGCTGTGTTGTCTGAGACCGCATCTGTGCGATGTGTTCTGAGGGAGTATCCATCTGTTGGAACTGTAATGTCAGACTGGAAAGGACTTCTTCTGAGATACTCTCAACCCGGCCACTTGCTTCAGTGGCATTTTCAGGCTGATTTATCTTGGGGGTGCCCTCATCAATGGTACCTGTGCAGTACCCGGAGAGTTTCCCTGAGGAGCTGGAGCTGATGTTGGAGCTGGAACTGGAGCTGCAACGGCTGCATTGATGCTCTGCTGATTCTGTAGCTCCTTAACCAGGGTGTTAACTGTTTTTACAAGTTTGTTAGACTCATTTTTAGCACCCTGATTATTCTGTTGCTGTTCTGATTATACTGACGAAATCCAGGATTGGGAGCTGGAGGCTTGCCTTGTATATACAGTATGGCATTTCCTTCTGCTGTGGTGGTGGCGAAGCAATCATTTTTGATGTGACCAGGACGACCACAGCGCTGACAATTCTGGGGAGGATTTGCTGCTGTTCCTTTTCCTTTTCCTTTCCCCTTGCCTTTTCCTTTGTCTTTTCCTTTATTCCTCTGGGAATTCTGGTTGGCATTCTGATTCTGGTTGCCTAGATTCTGATTGGATCTGTCATATGGCTTATTGCCACGGTCCTTGTTCTTGTCCTTTCTGACTGGGCCTCCTGACTGTTCCTTCTGTCCCCTATAGTGAAGGGTTTCTGCCTGCTTCGAATGAACTACATAATTCAAATCGAGCAGAACATGTGTGGTCTGTGCCCACGACAGGTTATTCCTTTCATCCTCTGTCAGAAATCTGAGATGAAACTGTTTCCGAAGGTCTGATTCCATATTGCTGATGAATCTGTCCTTTATCAAGGCATCATCCAGATCAACTGATGCTCGAGCAGCCAGTGATGTGAATGTGCGGAGATAATCTGCAAAGGTCTGGTTACCCTGATGCAGTGCCATAAGGTGCTTTTTGGCAACTGATCTTTTGTGTGGATTACCAAACTGGCTGAGGAATGTATTTCTGATATTTTCATACGTGGCATCTGGCTTTTTGGCCACGACCTGAAAATAGTGTCTGTCATTGTTCTGAATGAGTGTGAGGAAGACTGTAATAAGATCCTTATCTGGCACACCTGAATAGGTAAACTGAAAGTATCTGTCTACTGTTTCTATCCAAATCTCAGCTGCATCCTGTCCGATCTTGTATTCCTTAGGTGGATTCATTTTTACCTTTGGAACAAGTGCGGATGGAGCTGGTGCTGGGGGTAAATGACCATCATCAGGGTCTGTGAATACCGGTGGAGCATGATCCTCTGAATAATTTTCTTCTGGCTCCTGTGGTTCTGTCTCTGGGTCTCTGTATCTACTCATGTCGGGTTTCATACGACTGATATTGTCGAAATACCCTATCTCATCAAATCTGGTTTGGGTATCAGCGTAACTAGTAAGCCATTTAGGTATTTTTAAACCGACTGAAGGCATCATATGAGCCTAAGATATCAAAGAACCAGGTGGATGGATCCGGATTAATAGCTGGTACTTCTGCCATCTATAAGGCAAAACACAACACCAACAAAAACTTTCAACTGGCTGTGTGTCTGTGTGTGTGTGTGTGATATATATATATCTCTATATATTGTACATGTATTATTTTTGTACATTGATATAATGAGTTGAAGTATATATATATATATGGTTTCACCTTCTTCCCCCCTCAAGGAAGTGTGAACTCCACAGGCAGTTGTAAAGTGCCTTTATACCTCATATATGTAGCATGCTGTCCTTTAAGGAACTTATACAGCTCATACAGTTCTAGGGTTGCTTCCCTACAGTTCTTGGGTTGTTGCCCTACAGTTCTTGGGTTGTTGCCCGATATATTGGTCATAACTGTGCTGATTTCAGCATGACCTAAATGCCAAACACAGAGTGTTTCACTATTATATAGCGGCATTTTAGAGTGTATTGGGTTACAGTGACCCTTATCACCTACAGTGAAAGTAGGGTGTTACATGTTATCAGTAACACTTAATTGTATCAAATTAAAGCAGTATGAACATTTTTTTAAGGAATTGAAGCAAAACTGCATTTAATATGTCACTGTATATCACGTGGTATTTAGGAGGTATGTTACACCCCTAACACACACATGTGATTTTCAGGGTGTTACAGGGTGTTACAAGTGCTGTAATATTTTGGGCATATTTATCAATAGCTGAATAATTAGATCAGCGAAAAAAATGGAACCCAAATTTTCATTTTGAAATCATGCGTGTGAGTTTTTCACGCATTTAGTTACAGCCACTATGTACACCCCTAGGTGTTACACACAAGATTTTTAGGGTGTTACATGAGATATGAATGTGCACATAATATTTTTCAGGTACCTTAATAGGTATAAAATGATATTCCGTGAAAAAATGGAGTCCAAATTTCAATTTTGAAATCTCCCGCAATGGGATTTTACCCATTTTCACCATTTCTGGCCATATATATATATATACTTCGTATATATATATAGCAGTGTGTGTGTTATGTGCATCTTACAGAACTCATGTAACATATCTCACTTTTACACATGATATTTTTCATGGCATTTTCGTGAAGATATGTGATGGTCAACACATGGGGTTTTGCTGATTGAAACCCACGACCATGCAAAAAGTGGTGATAATGTGTGTGTTATCAACAATGACTTATAGTCACTGGCTGATGTCTGTCAGATAGTTTTTAACTTACTTAGGACTATCAACTCCATAGATGACCTTTTCAGGCGAGATTACTCCTTGGTTCTGTCGCCTGTCTTTGGCAGTTGATCGCATTGCAAAGTCTCACGAGTGAGTCTGCTGAAGATCTGCTTTATATCTTTGGATCTATGATAGTTCTCTGGGTGGTGTTGCCACCCAGATACTAAGTAGTTGGAGCAAATGCTCATAGTATTTCTAATATCTACTTTGTCAGATATCATGTTGAATTTCTGATTTACTGTACAAAGTATGCACTGAATTGTGATCAGGTTTCTGATTCAATTGTCATGATGCATAAGTAGATAATGAAATTGCTCCAGCGATTGTGTGGGATGCATGAACAGTGCTCAACAGTGACCAACTGTTATTTAAGCACTGTATACTGCCTTCGGGTCTGGAGATATCTCCATCCATCCAGCCCTTTAGCAGGTTGTTTGATCCTGTCCCATATGTATCGCCATCGCTTGACATCCAACACGCACATGTGTTTGTTGGATGGTATCTATGTATCATATGTTGATATAAGGCTGAAGTAAAGAAAAGTGACGAACAAGCACTACAGGCAAGCAACACACAAACCACGCGAAAACAAGATTAAGATAACGCAACTGTTCTGTCCCCTAAATAGCCGTGCGCCGCCGTCAAAAATGAATGAGATGGCTGTGAGCGTTTGCGATTTTATTCAGCGTAGAGCGTTAGGCCAAACCCAGTCTGAGTTCCTGATCCTCGGACAGCGAGTCGGTAATATTATTGACACGTAGCGATGGCACCGGCTGGCGTCGTGGGCGGGTCGCGGTCGTCCCAACCACCCTTCGATAACCTGCTCGTCCCAGCCTCGTCCCAGCCTACTGTACCGATAATTAAGCGGTAGTCGTCCCAGCCTCGTCCCAGCCTCGATAAATGCAGCTCGTATCGGAATCACGTATCATGCGATGGTTGTGAGCTTGTGACGACGATGACGTTGGATCTTTGAGCTTACATGAAAGACCCGATAAATATTTTGGTCGTCGGGCGAACTCATAGCAAGTCCCATATATAACGATTTAAAATTAGGCTGTCATTCTTGGTAGAGTTAACAGTGCCCCGCGCCAGCCCTCGTCCTGTCGTCCCAGCCTCGAGCCTGAGCCTCGTAACGATAGTTCTACTGTATACAGTACTGAATACTCGACGACTGGACCGCGCGGTGCGGTGTGTCGCAACGAGCCTGTTCGCCTTTTTTAACCCCCCTTTCAGAAAGTACGAGTCCTACGCCAATCGTACCCAGGTTCAGAATTTTTGCACGAGCGCCTGGCTGGCGCCAAGCGCCAAGAATTCCAGCTATGTGTATCGTATGTTGATATAATACTTGATCATTACACTTAGGAGTCAGTGTAATGTCAACATACATAATGGTGTCAGTGACTTATGTATTGTATAGGTACTTTCTGATTTAGTACACTATACCAAATTGAGTTATCACATAAGATGATCTGTAATATACCACTAACAGCATGTAGCTAACATGATATATATCAACTTGGTTAGTGTATGTAATCCTGCATATCTCATATTGAATGACGAGTTGCTTGGTATATTTCACACATGGCTCTGGTGAGTATTCCTTTCATTGATCAACAGTAGAACAGTATCCCATCCCAAATCCTACGTCAGGGAATACTGAGCTAATTACTGTCTTAAGATCATGATCGGCACCTTATACCAAGTGGGTTCGTTTATAGTTTAGACTTGCACAGCAGGTATGCTATGTGATATTTAATGCAACATCTGATGCACTGTTATATATGACTATGCATACCAACTGTCATCGTGATCAAGTTGGCTGTATACATGTGTGCATATGTCAATGTATAACATGGTGGAATCATGCTGCATGGTATTGCATGCTGCATGGCGTATAGTGATGCATGGTATTGCTGCATGGTATAGTGATGCATGGTGTTGCTGCATACACTTGGTATATACTGAATGGATAGTGTATGCTGCATGTGTGTGTGTGTGTGTTGCACACACAGCATATGGTACACACACATATGATTGCACAGCATCCATATTCATCTGATGTCATATTATGTGTCCGACTGCAAACTTTGTATGTACATTTGCCAGTACCTGAATAAACATCATCTCGGTATGCTATGTGCGAGCATCACAGATATTGAATAACGTGCTGCATATATGAATTATGCACCCTCATCGCGCGTCGTCTGAGCATGATGAATCATAGCAGGTGTGCGTATATCCTGACAAGCTAAATCATCGTATGCGCGTAGACGAGCGATTTTTGCAAACCATTTGCAATAACGAAATTTTGATGCGTGCGCTGCACTGAACAATTAGTGCGGATAGCGAATTATCACTGTCGCTGATGTATGCGCTGCGAATGGTGAACATCTCTGTCGCCGGTATGTGTGGCATATGGTACGAATGCCATCGCGCGTACGGATCATACAAACTGATGACGTTTTGATCATTCGCGCGTCAGTATGTCGCATATCGTGCAACCCTGCGAATGATAACAGCATTTGTTTGCGATCTGTATGCGGTAAGCACACCTTGTCGCTGTTATCCTCTGACGGTATTTATGCGAGCGAATACGTTCGCGACGGTAATTCCTCGCGCACTCCGTTCGCTGTTGATTCTGCAGCGGATGTTGTTGTTCGATATATGGTCGTATGTGTGCGATCGCTGTCGCCTGTATGTATGCGCGAACACCGCGAACCTGTTACATACACAATATACAATATATCTCTATTGCTGCACTGCACACTTATGTGTCCTCGTTCGTCGCGTGGACGAGTAGAATACCACTGTTAAGGCTCGCTATGCGAGCGATATGTATGGCACGGCTATTATTAAACGACAATAGCACGCGCAGAGTATTGTGGGTATGAGTGCAGTCTCTTCTCCAGAAGTGTTGCTCGAGCTCAATGCTCTCTCATATACGCCAATGCCTCCACACTTCATAAGCGTTACCACAATTGGGTTGTGAACCCGAAGGCATTGGGTGAACAACAGTATCGGCTGATCGAATAAGCCATATGATACCCGCATGGTGTTCAATTCATGCTTGAAGCGAAGACGAGTCTTCTCAGAACACTTCGGTTCTTCAAGACTTGTCTTGCTTCGCCATCTCGATGCCAATACCTGGCCTCTCGATGACAGGTGTCACTCACCTTAAGTGGATGACAGCCATTATGACTGTACATGTCACAGTCGACCGTACTGACGACTGTATGTCATTATAACATATGACATGACACGACATGACACGACATGACATGACATGTATGACAGGTATGACAGGTATGACATGTATGACACATATGTCATCGGTCATATCCCTGACAAGTATAACAATTCGCCCTTAAGGTGTTAAGCTCTGCTGAGTTCTGGCCAGGCAACCCTGACAGGCAGCCCCCGAGTCAGAGAGTCCAGATTGAGATCGTGACTCGGGTACGAGTACGAGTACAGTAGTCCGTGTGACCGTTCCGGGTTTAGGTTTAGGTTAATAAGTTATCACTCCTCTTATTTATTCAGTTTAAGTTGGTATTCAGTAAGCACTCAACCGTGTATCTGATAACACACCTGAATATACCGAACGGGTATATTCCCCTAGGTCGTGGACCCATTTCACGCTGATATTTTCTCAATGTGTTTGCCATGATTGGCTAAGCGTCGCCGCTTGGAGTAGGTGGTGCGTGGACGCGTGCGTGCGTCTTCGCTTGGGGAACGTGCTCTGATGTGTAGTACGACGTTACGGTGAGGCTCGCGGCGAGGGATTTGTTTTGAATTTACGATCCACCTTGGAGAATCACTGAACTTCGCGCGTTACGGTGCCTTGCTGGACGGCGACGCTGGCTGGCCTCCGAAGGCATGCATCAAGCAGACTCGGGCACTTTTCGAAGGCAACAACGAGAAGGTTGTCAGATATACCACACCGAGGGTGATATAACTGCTCGAGAATAAAACCCTAAAGCAAATTTGGTAATCAGAACTGCTGGATTCAGTGACCCGTAGGTCATAACTTGCTCTGACTCCCGTTAGCTGTACCAGTACTCGTACAGTACTAGGTGACAGATACCTAGGTCACAGACCGCTTTATATCCGTTTATCTTTATAATCAGTTTACACATGTATGAACTTATTCAGTGACACCCGATATATTGGCACTAACAATATATCTCACAGGTTATGGGGTATCACCCCGCTTTCTTCACTGCTAGCTTTGCCATGATTGGCTAAACTATTCCGACTGGCGGGGCGTCGGGGCCTCGCGGGGTGTTGAATTGGCCCATTTAGAGCGTGCGGCTTGCGCTATGTTACGGTGAGATTTTGGATTGGGACTTTCGGCTTATCCTACGAGTGTCTGCGTTGGAATTAATTTTTGACTGGGCTTGATCACCCTTGTCGACATCTCCTTGGCCGCCGCATCTTCGACTTCGTTGGTTTCGTTTGACCCCTTTCGACCTCCCACTCCGTGACTGCATTGCCGGCGCTCGCCACCTCACAATTTTCACCTCGCCTTTTCCCCAACGCCCCTCCTATAGGATTTAATTCTGATGACTTCATCTTCAGTTGGTACACCGGCCGTTGGCGCTAGAATGCGCCTAGATTCAGTTTTTGCTAGAAATGTGGGTGCTCGCTATAGGAGCACTCCACAGTCAGCGCATATTGCCCTTGCGGCTGTTGACAGAACACGCGGGAACGCGATTTTGCAATCGTCTTAAACATTGACGTTGTAAAGCGTGTTGCGAAGGACACCTTAGGTAACAAGGCGTCCACATTTTCCGGGAGCGAGCCACATCGTCAACTGCTTTGGGACTCCTTGGTGACTGCATTAGAGACGTCCTTTGTTAACAAGGACTCCGCCAACGAGGACACTTTTGACCTCGTGGACGTCGACAAGGAGGTACACCCCATCTACAACGACATCTTACTTCGTTCGTTGGTGTCTTTGACCACTCCCCAAGGCTCTCCAGCTTGTATGAAGGTGGGTGCTTCGGCTAGAATCTCTCCGCGCGACGGCAAGCGTGCTCTGCTAGAGATCACCAAGCGGCTACTGCCGCCTGGGCATCGGCCGCTCCGCCACCACGAGGAGCTTTTGGGCATTTCTTTTGGGTCATCGGACGATCCGGAGCCACTCGTGGCGCAATTTGGCGAATGCATCAAGGCTATTGCGGCTTCTGGAGCTGGTACCCTTGACGACAAGGCCGCCAAGCGACAGCTGCTGGCGGCACCGGATGCCGAATTTTATCGAGAGGTAATCACCCCGCTTCGCCTCGACACCGAGTTGGCTAAGGTGGCCATCGAGGAGATCTATACGCACGTTCTCGAGGTGTGGTGGTGTGCAAACCCTAATGGCCCTCCCACCCGCCCCAAGGCTTTACCGTCGTCCATGCATCTTGCAGCGGCTTACGCAGGTGGGAACCAGCCTGACGTGAAGGACTTCCTCGAGGAATTTGCCCGCATCGTGGGTGAGGCTTCTTCCTTACTTGCCTCGCTTCGTCATGGGGATATTGGTAATGAGCGTGACACACCGCCGCCGCGGGATGAATTTCCCCGTCGGCACGGCGCCGGTGGTGTCAAGTTTCCGCCGTCCAAGTGGCGAGATGACCGTAACCGTCGACCCGACGGTAAGTTTCATGGACGTGACCGTCGGGTGGGATTCAAACATCGTTTTGCGGCCTCCCCGCTCCCGAAAGGGGGAAATTGGTCACAATCGCGTCCCACGCAAGCGGCGCGAAGCATTTCTTTTCACTCCGCATCTTCGGCCTTCGTCCAGGAGTGCCCCCTTTGTCCAGGACACTACCATGACACGGCACGTTGCCCGGCGGTTTGTGGTTCGTGTGATGTGGACCTACGTGATGCCGCCATGGACATGGACCTCGTCGTCTCGGCCTTTCAAGCTGCCTTCGGCGACGAGAACGACGGGGAATTTGCCGAGTTGTGCCACCAGCACGACCGACCGCTGGTACGTGACGACCCAGAGCCCTTTACTTACCCGACAGGGCACGACGTGGGATTGCGTGCCCACTATGCGGGTTTGGGGCGTGCTACATCGGGCACCGGCATGGGGGATGTACTTGCCGACGCACGAGGCGTGCTCGACTCTCTGCGGTCTGCGGCTGCGGCTGCAGAGGTCGGTGGTGCTGCCACGGCCAGTGTGCCGGCAACCCTACACCTTGGCACATTGTCTGTGCCGCAGGTGGTGTGCGATGTGCCACCACCTGCCAATCACGAGATCGAGACTCAGCCGCTTTACCCGGTTTTGCCGTCGGACCCAGCAGCCCACGAGTCTCCTTTTGAGGAGCCCCTTCAGGTGACCTTCATGGACAGGTTTCACCCGGCATGCCCCGGCAACCCGTCACTTAATTTGTGCTCGATTGAGTTTGCTGAAGGGCAGACTCACCCGGTAGAGCTTTCCGTGATCGACGATGACACCGACTCGGACATTTTTTCTTCCCACGGAGACGAGATTCCTTCGGCCCCACCGACTGCACTTTCACGTGTCGGTGTGGCAACGTTGCCGAAGAACTTCTCTTTTGCATCCCTTGCCCTGCCCGCCCTCATGTGCCTTGCATGTGTCTCAGCGGTTTAGGGTTCGGTGGTGCTCGATCGAGCCGTTGACTTCTCCGCAGCAGTACATCCCACTCGGGTGACTGCCAACTGTCCGTCTGACTTTCAGTTTACTTCACCTTTTAGCATTTCTTTTGCTTCTTTGGTTTCGGCAGACTTGGGTTATGGCTTTTACATTTCTGGATTCCTTAATTTGCTCTACGAGTCTGGCTTCGGTTCTGGCTTCTAGTTCTGGACTCTGGCTTCTGGACTCTGGTTCTGGACTCTGGCTTCTGGACTCTGGTTCTGGCTGCACATCTTTGACTCTGACGACTTCTTCAACTCTGGTGAACTCTGCAGCTTTGTGGACCACTTTGAAAGTGGCTAAGTAGCTTTGAGATTGGCTGTAGGAAATTAGCTTGAGGCAATATCCTAGAAAGCAAATTTAGAATGGGACCGCCCTGGCTAAAGCACAGGCCTCCCACTAGCAGTTTCCAGCTTCTTGCTGTTTGTTGTTTCGGAACAATTTGCTTTGTCTGTGCTCCGCTCTCTGCCACCTGTAACAGTCACTATGTACAGTCACAGGGTGGTGTGCTGGATTCAGTGACCCGCCCGTAGGTCATAACTTGCTCTGACTCCCGTTAGCTATACTAGTACTCGTACAGTACTAGGTGCCAGATACCTAGGTCACAGACCGCTGTATATTCGTTTATCTTTATAATCAGTTTACACTTGTATGAACTTATTCAGTGACACCCGATATATTGGCACTAACAATATATCTCACAAGAACGGTAAACTCGAACGGTTAAATTGATAAAGTTAGAACCCGGTTTTAGTGTCCCGGAGTTCTCTACCTAGGATTGTCATACGGAGTACGTTCATCTACAGTTATAGGAAGGTTGCCCAGTGACATGGGAGTTTATGATTGTCACGGTGGCACTTCCAGCACACCACCCTGTAGTAGTACGGAGTTGAATCTACAGGTGGCAATCCTAAACCCAAACAACAAACACCAATACATAGTCTTGGTGAAAACAAAGCTGGGAGGCATGTCTTTTCTGGCAGGGTTGTCCCACTTCAGCTGCACTGTTATAGTTCCCAACAACGGGCTGCCATGCCCACATGTATACTAGGGTTCACCAAGCTGGATGCCATAGACTACTCTAGCCACTTTCAAACTCCGATTGCACAGCAGGCTCACAAAAGGAGCTGAGGACAGCAGATAAACTGCCGGTGCTGTGCTGCCCCGAGGTCAGAGCGCCCGGTTGTGCATGTCGTTGCCCACGGAAATCATGCGCGGAAGAAAATGGCGTAGCAGTCGATGCAAAGTTTTCAATTGAGGGCCCCGCTTCGCCGTCAGATGAGTATGGCGGAGGCGAGTAAGGTGGTGAATGGTGAGTCAGGAAGCGGAGGGTCGGGATCCTGAAGCTCTGGCGGCAGCGGTACCGCTGGATTGCGTGGGAAACCCTGGTGCGTGAGCCGGTACCGCATTTGTCGCCGCGGTGGAATAGCAGCAGGCTCCGCATCAGCATCAACTCCCGTAGGTGCATCGCTGAAGACACCGTCAGCAGCCCTCACACCACCGACCGACTCCTGAGTCGTTGCATGCAGCCGAGCCAGCCGTCGGCTCGGCCGTGCCCGCGAGCACGAAAAGACACATCACGGCAAGGAGGGGGAGCGCAACGTTGCGGACAATCGCGGACGGCCCCCTCGGTGGCATCGCGCGGCATCCGTGCACCACCGACCTGTGCGCAAGATCGTCATCAACATCCTCGGAAGTGTCGCTGTCCGCATCCACGCTCACGGTGTCTGGCGTAGCATCATGCATGTACGATAGATGCAGCGGCTCGGGTGAGTCGAGACTCACCGAAAGCCGCGTCCCCGCAAGCTTGTCGATGAACGTTTGGGAAAACTCCTGCGGCATGAAGGGGTGGGGTGGCGGCTGAAAGATGTCGCTGCCAGAGTCGCCGTCCGACCATTCCTCCGTCACCGGCTCGACCGGCGGCGGCGGTGCCGTGAGCGGCGCGTTCACGCGGCCGGTGAAGGCGCCCATGTGCACGTCCTCCTCTGAAACACCACCGACACTGAAGCCCATCTGCGCCTCCGGTGCCTGCACCCACTGGGTGTACTCGGAGACGGTGGCAGACGCGAGGCACTCACCGGCCTCCACGCAGAAGGAGCACGCAGACAGGTCGGATACCATCTCCGGCTTTCCGCCCGCCAGAATGCACAAGGCGTCAAACCTTTCGTCGTCATCGTTGTCGATCGCGTGCTGAAACTCTATCGCCAGGAACTCGCGCCCAACGGTAAACGATATTGGACACGAAGTGGGAACTAGTTCCGCGCGATCGAGAGGTCATCCGACCTGAGACAGGTCGTCATCGTCTCTTCGCCGGAAATTTCCGGCGAAATCACATCAACACATTGCATGCTGCCGAGCGGAGGGCAGGTTGCATGCTGGCGTGGGGAAGGCAGGTTGCATGCTGGGGAAGGCAGGTTGCATGGTGCCGAGAGCAGGTTGCATGCTGGGGAATAGTTTTCAGAAGCATATGAAAAATATTATATTGCTTCTAAAAACTATTCCTACTTATTATATATCATAAACCCTTTGCCTTGCCCTTTACCGCTGCACGCGACCGGCAAGCATCTTTGAAACTTCCGGGTTTCAAAGATGCGTTTTGTATTTTGGGTGCACCCTAAAATTACAAAACAGCCGAGCGCTTCCCGTTTGTGCGGGATATTCACATTTATTCCATGGCATATTTCATATGAAATATACACATAATAAGCACGAAGGCATCGGCCACGCATCTTTGAAACTAACGAGTTTCAAAGATGCGTTTTTTGTCATTTGGGTGCGCATACCCAAATAACAAATCAGCCGAGCGCTTCCCGTGGGCGTGGGGTATCCAACGCTTGAATGTTGAATATTCATTATAATATGAGTTAGCATGCGAGGTTGCAAAGGCATCGGGACCGAATCTACGAAACTGTCCTATGGGTTCGAACGTACCCAAACCCAAAGATGCCAAACAGCCGCGAGGGCTTCCCGCGCGTCCTAGCGCACGAAACTTGGCACAAGTACTGCCAAGATACATATCTTTAAGTTGCCAGAAGCTCGAGGCTTCGTTCAAGTTACTTGTGCGCGAAACGCGCAATTTATTTCTAAGGCAGATGTTTTGGGTTTGGGTTCGAACGTGGCACCCAAACACTAGAACAAGGTTTTCGCTTAAGTTTGCTTAAGTTTGCTTAACTTTTCTTAAGTTTTCTTATCTTTTCTTAAGTCCATGAAAGTTATACCGCGTGTCGTGTTTTATACAATTCGGTCATCAGCTGGACCTTCAGAATGCCCGTGGATGTATCAACGAGGACGCGAGCGAGTACGCCAGAGCAAAAAATAAGAAAAGTTGAGTGCAAACCGTGTTCTGGTGGGTGGCGGGGGACTCGAAATAATTATACACAAGAAAAGTTAAGAAAACTTGAGAAAAGTTAAGCCAAAACCGTGTTCTGGTGACTGAAGAAATTATAACTTGGGTGGCGGGGGACTCAAAGTAATTATACACATGAAAATGTCCGCCTGGAGGTTTGCGCATGACTACGTACATCCCAGCCACCCGCGCATGTATGACCCATCACGCACTACATACTAGTACAGTACGTACAGCAGGTCGTACGCCACACTAGGTGCGGTAGTTGCTTGAAGGACGGACAATCGATTTGAAAGAAGTAGGGCGCGCCGTATACGTAGAACTTATTATTCAAATCTTGTTGCAAGACTCTGTCTTGAAAATTTAACTGGCGTTATTTTGTTGTAGAGAGAATGCAGCCCGGTCCCGGTCCTTTGAATACCTCCCCCCGTTCGCGCGGCGAGAGGCTCCTCCAGACGGCTGTGGTACAGCCAGGCCCGGCGGTGCGTTGACCTAGATGTTCGTCTTATTTTGTGGAATGCGTTGGCAGTGGGTGGGGATGCATTTGCTGGGACACAGTTGTTTTGGAGGGGACGGCTACGATGTGGGGACAGCTCCCCGGACACGCGCCCGAACCGTGGGGCTTTTTGTGTTATGGTGTGCCTGCAGCTTTATGCTTTCCGGACTCGGTAATTAGGGAGGGGACGGCTGCGATGTGGGGACAGCTCCCTGGACACGCGCCTGGTCCGTGAGGTTTTTTTGTGTATGCTTAGTATGTGCGGTTTTGGCAATGAGATTTTTCAGTGTCGTATTACACAAGCGGCAGACCTTTTCTTTTCCAGTGTCTCAAGTGGGCAGCATTTCATGTGGTAATTAGGGAGGGGACGGCTGCGATGTGGGGACAGCTCCCTGGACACGCGCCTGGTCCGTGAGGTTTTTTGGGGGATTTTTTGGGGGTAAGGTGCGCATGCAGTTTCGGTAGGCATGCGCTGTTTTTTGCTTGCTGTGCACGGGTACGTACGGAGGTGACGGCTGCGATGTGGAGATAGCTCTCCGGTCACGCGGCCAGGGTAGATATCTTCCGCGGAGGTGACTCGGCCCGCATTGGGAATTTACTTCGGCCACATTTCGGCCCGTCTCGGCCCGAACCCAAAATTGCCCGCCGCAGGCGCAAAATTTTAATTTTAAGTATGACAATTTGTCAAAAATCGATAAAATTTTGGAAATTTATCGATTTTCCCCTCAATGCGACTCCGCCCATCCGCAACTTTTCCTTCGGCCCGCCTTCGGCCCGGGCCTCCGTGACACGGCCCCGGGCCGGCCAATCCCAGGAAGATATCTTCCCTGCACGCGCCCGAACCGTGGGGTTTTTTGGGGGCCTTTGTGTGGTATGTTACGCATGCAGTTTCGGTAGGCATGCGCTGTTTTTTGCTTGCCGTGCACGGGTAAATACGGAGGTGACGGTTGCGATGTGGGGATAGCTCCCAGGACACGCGCCCGAACCGTGGGCTTATTTGGGGGTCTTTGTGTGCTATGGTACGCATGCAGTTTCGGTAGGCGGTTTTAACCTTGTCGGGGCACGGGTAAATACGGAGGTGACGGCTGCGATGTGGGGAGAGCTCCCTGCGGTCCCTGGACACGCGCCCGAACCATGGATTTTCTTGTTGGTATGGGGTCCATGCTGTTTCGTTAGGCATGCGCTGTTTTTTTGAAGGCGACGTGAAGGGAGAAACCGTCTCCTTGCTTCACCACTGGCAGGGCGGGGCTCCCGTAGTTGGAGCCGTGGAGCACGTTGCGTCTGGAGAAGAGGTCGCGGTGGAGCATGCTGCGGTGAGTACGAATTCTTTTGATTTTTTTGTGCGGTTGCCTATCGCTTTAATGAAAGCAACAAAACGTCAAGCAGGAAGTATGCTTACTTCCCCCCGGACCGGCGGCGGGAAGTGGCATGTTGCCGATGGGTCGGGAGTTGCGTGTTAAGAGGGCTGTTAGCACTCCCTACGCGCCCCCGGACCCGTGGCGTTACGGAGGTACGGTTTGGGTTGCGGTGTGTATGGTATTCACAGGGGGGAGCTGAACCGCCTGGAGGTGGACCCGTGCAGCACGTGGCAGCCGGCGAAGAAGCTGTCGAGCCTTCCGTGGTGAGTTCTAACCTTTTATAGTCATTCTACGCGCCCCCCCGTATTCCTATGAGAGAATGAGCGTGATGTGCCTGCAACCCGAGGTATGTGTTGTTGTGGGTTGTTGGTGATGCCGGTGGGTCGGGAGTTGCGTGTTAAGAGGGCTGTTAGCACTCTCTACGCGCCCCCAGACCTGCGACGGGAAGTGGCATGTTGCCGATGGGTCGGGAGTTGCGTGTTAAGAAGAGGGCTGTTAGCACTCCCTACGCGCCCCCGGACCCGTGGCGTCACAGAGGTACAGTGTGGGTTGCGGTGTGTATGGTAGTCACTTGGGTTAGTGCGCAGTCTGTTGGTGACGGCTGCGATGTGGGGACAGCTCCCTGGACACGCGCCTGATCCTTAGGGGCTCCATGTGATCGTGGGCGGTACCCTAGATAGTAAGCCTGAAGCCGGTTCACATTGACCGCCAGGCTGTGCCCCACACCTGTCTAGCCGGTGTGTATGGTGGCAAGGCGCCCGGTTGTAGAAGGTTGGGATGTTCAATATGTGGGGACATCTCTTCGGGCACGCGCCTGTAACCCGAGGTATATTTTGTGGTGGGTTGTTGGTGATGCCGGTGGGTCGGGAGTTGCGTGTTAAGAGGGCTGTTAGCACTCTCTACGCGCCCCCAGACCTGCGGCGGGAAGTGGCATGTTGCCGATGGGTCGGGAGTTGCGTGTTAAGAGGGCTGTTAGCACTCCCTACGCGCCCCCGGACCCGTGGCGTCACAGATAGAGGTACAGTGTGGGTTGCGGTGTGTATGTATGGTAGTCACTTGGGTTAGTGCGCAGTCTGTTGGTGACGGCTGCGATGTGGGGACAGCTCCCTGGACACGCGCCTGATACTTAGGGGCTCCATGTGATCGTGGGCGGTACCCTAGTAAGTCGGAAGCCGGTTCACATTGCCCGCCAGGCTGTGCCCCACACCTGTCGAGCCTAGCATAGACACCCCCACAGCACACTCGAGGGTGGTGTGCGTGAGCATATGGCGCGCTCCTAAAGCCTGAAGCCGGTCCACATTGCCCGCCAGGCTGCGCCCCACACCTGTCTAGCCGGTGTGCATGGTGGCAAGGCGCCCGGTTGTAGAAGGTTGGGATGTTCAATATGTGGGGACATCTCCCGGGCACGCGCCTGTAACACTATGGGAAATGTGACAGTTAATGTTGAGTCAGATTATGTCAAAAAGCGGGTAAATTTACAGGTTTTGACTACATTTCACATCGTATTGACCCACTAAATAGTGAATACTAAGTCAATTCGCAAAGGAAAATGTATTCAATGTTTAGTGAGTGTCTTTCACTTACATTGACTTAAGGTTCACTACCATGAATGAAAGCTCATACATATGCGCGCGTTGGAATCATACGCGCGCGTGGAATGCTAATAAAGGCGATATGAGTGAAATTTGAGTTAAATAAAATACAATGAAAACTCAGTCAATATGCATATTATTCACTAGCTAGTCACTAGCAATGGAGTCTTACAACTAATGTAACCGTTGAGAAATAAATACTGGTAACCGTTGTGAAACAAACCCTACTAACCGTTGAAGTCAATATGATATTCAATCGTTATGCTTGGAAACCAATATAGTAATCTTTGACTAGTCAACGTATCAGCGTTGGCATGAACTGTTACCGTTGCGCCCATATGTACAAGAACTACTAGATTAACTCATATATGCTTGCACAGTAAACAAATAAATGGAAGCCCAAAGCTCCAAACGCAATATACAGTCATGTGTACCATGCGCATGCGAGCATGCAACGGGTAGGCATGTCAACTCGAACGGCAACTGGAGGGATCACAATTCAGGAAAATAAACATGTTTAAAACATATATTTGAAACTTACAGTCTGTAAAATATTCTAATCCAATTTTACTGCCTATCCAATTGACTCGAACAAATTCAATTATCTATCTAGCTAGGTACCAGCACAACTAGGATAGCGATGCGGTCCCGCAGCGACATCAGCGGTCAGCCGTTCTAGCAAACTCTGCGGTACGTTGCCCGTTCCAGCGGCGACATCTGCGTTTGCGTAACCCAGACATAGTTAGCACAAACAGGCATAGCAGCATAAACCGGCCTCGTTACGATAAAATGCAGCACAGCGAATAAACAATTTGCGTATGAGACTCGCCTGCGTGAGTCGTCCTCAAGCAAGCACAGTATGGCGGTAGTAATATGCTCGATGCTCCCGCCTCCTCATGCGCGCTGCAACCGAAACGACTGCCAGCGTTGTTAGCATCAAACACGTACTCATACAGTCATATAACACATGAAACAGAAAAACTCAGCGGGGTGAGTTGGCTTTGAACCAACAACTCCCAGCCCGATGGGCTGGTGAGGCGCAAATATCTATCACCCCCTTCCATCAAATCTGCAGGGAAAACAACATGCGGACGCACGCATGCGGGCGAGCGAGCACGGCAAAAGTAACGTCAACCCTCACAAAACAAACAAAATGCGAGCTATTCGTGCAAAAGATAATAGCAAAAATGAAATGCTACAAAAAATACAAGCAGACCAGTGCAGCGGTACCGTTGGCGGCCTGGACTGGACAGCGTTAGAGGCAACGTCTCAGCGTCCCTTCTATATCTACACGTGAACAGCTACAGCGCCGTGACACAACATGCCGCGGACGATGATGTTCGAATGATACCTCTTATCTGGATTGATCTTCGTGCTGGCCACCCAGCTGCCAACCCATTTTTCTTGGATCGGTATTTCTTTGGATCTGACGGCACACACACACGCACACACACCAGTAATAGACGATATTTAATATATCGAATCGAAATATTATTCGGCCATCAACCCATCATCGACCGCGGCCTGTAGCCGTTGGTGCCGTTCACGTGTAGATAGATACACGATACAGTCGAAGATAGCATTTTCCAGACGCTAGGACGCTATCATAAACGCTGTCCAGTCCAGGCCGCCAACCGCTGCAAAGCAGTTTGAAGCACTTATTGTCTACTTGTATTTTGCAGCCTTTCATTTTTGTTATTATCTTTTGCACAAATAGCTCGGCGTTTGCGAGGGTTGAGGGTTGTTTGTGAGAGTCTCTTTTGCTGTCCTTGCTCGCATGCGTGCGTCCGCATGTTGTTATTTGCATATCTGGTTGGAGGGGGTGATAGATATTCCCATCGGGCTGGGAGTTGTTGGTTCAAAGCCAACTCACCCCGCTGAGTTTTCTGTTTCATGTGGTATATGATTGTATAAGTACGTGTTTGATGCTAACAACGCAGTCGTTTCGGTTGCAGCGCGAATGAGGAGGCGGTAGCATCGAGCATATTACTGCCGCCATACGGTACTTGCTTGAGGACGACTCACGCAGGTGAGTCTCATACGCAAATTGTTTATTCGAAGTGCTGCATTTTATCGTAACGAGGCCGGTTTATGCTGCTACGCCTGTTTGTGCTAACTATGCCTGGGTTACGCAAACGCAGATGTCGCCGCTGGAACGGGCAACGTACCGCAGAGTTTGCTAGAACGGCTGACCGCTGATGTCGCTGAGGGACCGCATCGCTATCCTGGTTGTGCTGGTAGCTAGATAGATAATTGAATTTGTTCGAGTCAATTGGATAGGCAGTAAAATTGGATTAGAATATTTTACAGACTGTAAGTTTCAAATATATGTTTTAAACATGTTTATTTTCCTGAATTGTGATCCCTCCAGTTGCTGTTCGAGTTGACATGCCTACCCGTTGCATGCTCGCATGCGCATGGTACACATGACTGTATATTGCGTTTGGAGCTTTGGGCTTCCATTTATTTGTTTACTGTGCAATATTGTTGATAGTAAGCATACATGAGTTAATCTAGTAGTTCTTGTACATATGGGCGCAACGGTAACAGTTCATGCCAACGCTGATACGTTGACTAGTCAAAGATTACTATATTGCAAGCATAACGATTTTATATTGACTTCACCGGTTAGTAGGGTTTGTTTGTCAACGGTTAGTAATATTTATTGTCGTGCCACTGCTGACTTTCCTATATATTGACACCATATTCACCCTTGTTTGAATGTACTTTCACTGCTTGGGCTACATTCGTTATACATTGACATATTATTCACCATTGTTTGAATGCATTTTCACTACTAGAACATTTGGGCCCGCGCGTATGCCATACATATGTATTTCCCTTTCAACATATATAGGCGGTTCACTTCGTATTGACATCATATTCACTATTGTTTGAATGTATTTTCACTGCTAGGACATTTGGGCCCGCGCGTATGCCATACATATGTATTTCCCTTTCTTTGCAGGCTTTCACTTCATATTAACAAGAAGGAAACTATTCACTATATGTTGACAAACGATATTGACATTAAATTGAATGTATATTCATTATTTAGCGGGTTAATATACAGTCAAAAATAAAGAGGATTGACTATGTATTGACCGACATTCACTTCATTTTACCATTTTGACTCATTATTGAGTGTATTCTCCCCTTTTCCATTTCCCATAGTGTAACCCGAGGTATGTTTTGTGGTGGGTTGTTGGTGATGCCGGTGGGTCGGGAGTTGCGTGTTAAGAGGGCTGTTAGCACTCACTACGCGCCCCGGGCCCGTGGCGTCACAGAGGTACAGTGTGGGACTGTGGGTTGCGGTGTGTATGTATGGTAGTCACCTGGGTTAGTGCGCAGTCTGTTGGTGACGGCTGCGATGTGGGGACAGCTCCCTGGACACGCGCCTGATACTTAGGGGCTCCATGTGATCGTGGGCGGTACCGTATGGACGAAGGTGTGTATGGTGGCAAGGCGCCCGGTTGTAGAAGGTTGGGATGTTCTATATGTGGGGGCACCTCCCCGGGCACGCGCCTGTAACCCGAGGTATGTGTTGTTGTGGGTTGTTGTGGAAGCCGGTGGGTCGGGAGTTGCATGTTAAGAGGGCTGTTAGCAATCTCTACGCGCCCCCGGACCCGTGGCGTCACAGAGGTACAGTGTGGGTTGTGGTGTGTATACAGTAAACACTCGATTTTAAGAAAACAGGAATTTTAGGTCAGCCTAGCAACTTTCTTATTTATATATAGATCTTAAATATGGAGTGTTGTGTGTTAGATATTGTGAAGAAATCAAAAAGCTGGCTACTTTATTATTGGCGGGTTTTCTTATTATTACTGAGTGATTACTGTAGCGGTCGCTTGGGTAGTGCGTCGTAGATTGGGGATGGCTGCGATGTGGGGACTGCTCCCCTGAGTGACGCACGCCTGAACCGGGGGCTCCATGTGATCGTATGCGGTACCGGATGGTCGGCGGTGTGTATGGTTGCCAAGCGCACCGTATGGTATGGGGGTGTGTGGGTATGGTATGGTGGGGGTGTGTGGGTATGGTATGAGGGGTGTGGGGTATTGTGCTGGGTATGGGTATGGTATCTTGTGTTCTGGGTTGTTGTGAGCCGATGGGTCGGGAGTTGCGTGTTAAGAGGGCTGTTAGCACTCTCTTCGCGCCCCCGGACCCGCGGCGTCACATAGGTACCGTTTGGGTTGTGGTGTGTATAGCGAGCAGTCGCTTGGGTAGTGCGTCGTAGATTGGGGATGGCTGCGATGTGGGGACTGCTCCCCTGAGTGACGCACGCCTGAACCGGGGGCTCCATGTGATCGTATGCGGTACCGGATGGTCGGCGGTGTGTATGGTTGCCAAGCGCACCGTATGGTATGGGGGTGTGTGGGTATGGTATGGAGGGTGTGTGGGTATGGTGTGAGGGGTGTGGGGGTATGGTGCCGGGGCGTATGGGTATGATATCTTGTGGTGGGTATCTTGTATCCATCACAGCCCTCGATCACCGCCCGTGACAGCTTCGTCGTGGGCAGTGATCTGTGTTCTCGGTGTTGAGCTCGCTGGCTTGATTATGCGGTTTCTTACTCTTATATCTGGTGAACCTTCTGTTCGGTGAGGACTGAACCGCAATCCGTGCTGACCTGACTCTCAACCCGTAACTGTATCCCCATATGGGAAGAGCCCAATAGGCTAATAACCTTTGTATTATGTTTTTTCACCCTTTTGATTTTTAGCTGTTCAGCGAACTTGTTTTCTCACCCTGTTGTACCAACATCCGAGCACCCGAGCATACTTGCAGTGAACACCCGAGCATCGCAAATAATCATATTCATAACATAAGCATATCATGTATCACAATCGCAATTTAGTCTCAGCTACATATATGTTATTTAGTTCAGGTTTAATAAATCTGCGATTTTCACTGCTGCTATTTGACCGAGCATCGCAAATTATTATTCCCACAACTTAGACATATATCAGATATCATAATGCCAACGACTGATTAGCTTCAGCATACTACTTATGATCTATTTCAACACCAATAAATCTGCGATTATTGGTATTGCATACCTTACCGACCGCACCGATACCCATGAATGGGTCTAACACGTTATCATTATCATTTGGATAAGTTTTAACAATCCATTCTAATATATCATAAGGCTTTGCCGTCGGGTGTTTGCTTTTGTAATTACCATTTGCAATACTTATAACAGATTTTGGAAATCGTTTCCCATCAGTCATTGTGTTAATTCTGGGGCTGTTTCCAGTATACAATTCCGTGCGTCTGCCTGGAACACGTTTGTACGGTTTACCGTCAGTCATCTGTGAATTGCGGGTCGGTAACTTATCACAAAACACATACAGCATTTCGTGACTGCGTAAGGGCATCTGATTGCAATGATAAAAACCCGAACTGACCGTTTTCTGCCTACCAATATCATATTTAAACATATTTTCATTGCTGGATATTAACTTATGTCCAAAACGAGTAGTGCAAAAGAATACATATGCAGTGCGTGGCTTACCGACCCGTTTCAGCTGAGTCCATAACTTATCTAAATCAATAATCTGTTTTATCAAACTTGCATGCAGTTTAATTGTAAGGTAAATCTAAGATAACTAAGTCAGCAGAGTGTGTTTCAATGTTCGGTAAAATGTCAAAACAATCTGCGTGGAATGTCTGGGTCGCCATAATATACCCGAAGAGAAAAAGGAAACATGGGCGTTGATCTAGTTTTGTCATAAAGAGAAACTTAAAATTACTATATATATACAATTCTCAGTTTATGACAAGGATCGCAGAAAATGAAACAATATATCGCAATCGAAAAAAGAAAGCATGAAACTCCGAAAGCAGATTGTTGCCATAAAACTTTTAGTTAACCCTTGCCTCACTTTTCAAGAAATTTTAATTAATTTCCGCAGCTATACCTGCGTGTCAGAAAAGTTGAACTTAGAACTACTATATAGATCAATCTCCAATTCTGACAAAGTCCGAATAAGATCTATCTCCGATTCTCCGACCGATTCCATTTGTTTCAATTGATCCAGATGTGTATCTGGGTGTCACAACCAGCAACTATGAATTGCTATATACACCATTCTCTAATAATGACAAGCATGGCAAACCATAGTCTCATCAACAACACCGGCCCGATCGCAAAATTCCAGAAAAAATCTTTGAGTGTTTCCGATTCACATAAGTTCATAGACCAGGGCTATAATCTACGATTGTTGCTTCTGTCACAAACAGGAACTTAAAATTACTATAACGACGATTCTAAGATAATGACAACATATAATCACTAACAATAACTGACTTAAGAGCTGGGGAGCGAGCAATGCATGGCGGACATGGGCTGTAGGTACGGCGGCGATCACGGTGTCGGCTTATGCAGATCTGCCATAAATAACCATAGGTACTCACGACATGGGAAGCGTTCCGAAATACTGGGAAATCCTGGCAAAATACAGAAGATACTTAAGGAATACAGAAGTATTTAATAAGGATACTCCCCCTCTACACGCTTCCCATGTAGCATATACTCTCCTTGAAAACTGCCACAGCTACATGCATGTTATTTCCTGCCTAATTGCTGCTGCTAATTGCTTCCTTGCTTGGCCATCGAGTAGTCGCGGACACGAGAGGGTTGGGTGTTCAGCCCAAGACACGTGGGTTGAATCCCCTCAAAGGGGCCCCATCATGCACTACTACCCTCCCAAATTGGGTGCAGCGGATCGTGTGATTTGCAGATATTATGAATAAAGTGAACAGCGATAAAGGGAAATAGGTGACAGCGAACCGCGGATCTTGCGAATTTGCAAAACCGGTTTGACGTGAACGGCAGGGGCGGGCATGTCGCTAAACGGTACAGCAGCTCAAATAATACAAAGTCATGCCGTTTGTACAAAGTTTGGACAACTGTAAATAAACTTCAAAGGCGGACAGTGTGTAAATTCAAACCTGGAAAAGGCAACACGCTAGTCAGCCGGGGTGTTGGGACTCGAACCCAATCTGAAAGGCACGTTGCGCCTCCCAGACTACCAAGCACGCCCAAATTAAATATTCACACGAAACGACGGCAACTCGTTGCTAAGTTGCTGGGAAAACACTCAGCAGCCCACGGCTGATTCGGCGGGCTTAAAATGTTCATAGACACCGGAATGCCGCAAGCGGCAGGGGCAAGTCGCCAAACTGTACTCGCAGCTCAAATAACAGCAAAACAAGCAAGTTTGGGCATCTGAAAATAAACATCAAAAGCGCACACAATGTGTCAAAACTTCAGACCTGAAAACAGCAACCCGCTAGTCAGCGGGGGTGTTGGGACTCGAACCCAATCTGAGAGGCACGTTGCGCCTCCCAGACTACCAAGCACACCCGACATTAAAGATTCAAACGAAGCATCAGTTCAATTACACTTCACCTCAAGTAAGGGCGCACCATAACGCAAAAGCGTGCACACACAGCAACGACAGGATACACACGCAACAAGCTACTGGATAAAACAGCAGGGCAGGGATGTTCAGGCTCAGCCATGCAGATTCCGAAAACCTGAACAAGCGTTTCAGCAACAGGAAATTACGTATTGGAAACAACACTCAACTGGGAAATATAAAACCGAAACTTGCAAAATATAATACGCAGAACCTGCAAACAGCACCTCAGTCAGAACCGCGCCGCACTGCACACCCTGCAAGTTAGTTAGTAACACAGACACCGACATACACGTAGGAAAATGTATACAACAAAGCACTTCCTGCAGGTGTAAAGGTGCAAACAAACCAAACGCCGTTCTGCTCTGCTAGGGTGGGCGTCCCCACGGCGATAAAAGGTAAGTGAAAGGAGGCTTACGATCAGGCGCGTTTTGGGGATTGCGGATTCGATGCAGCGTCAGCATTCGCGCCTGCGCAGCTTCAGCATCAGTTAGCATCATGTTCATCGTCGTCACCGCGTGGCAAACTGGCGAAATCGACATCGGCATTTGACGTATTTAATTTTCAATTTTGCGCATCTAGATCTTGATCTTCGATCTTGTAAAAAGGGGGAAAATCATAAAGCTGTCAGGCGCTCTGCCTCTGCCTCTGGCCACAATATGTTTATGAATTATTACTATGATCGATCGATCGTCACGAACTTGGGACTAAGGAATGTCAATGACGAATTTCTAATACGATTCTCCGGCTCGCTGTGAACTCGGAATGTTGGAAATGTCAAACTTAACATTTGATCGTTGGATCATATTCTGCGATCGTTCGATCATATTTCGACATCGTTTATCGCTGGGATTGCCGCTTCGATGAACATCTGGCCGTTCGCATCCGTTCGCGCTTCTAATACATTATTTCAAATAAACTTTTAAAAAACTAAAAAGCGAACGGAGATGATGACTGAGATGACCTACATATAAACTCATAACACGCGGACACATCCCAAAATAACTAAAGTAAACTCGAAATAAATAAATGTCAATTCTCGTCCATCGCGAAGGAAAGCAAGCTCCGAAACAGTTGATTGGGCCTGCAAAATACAACCGCGACCGTGTGAGCGCAGATACTAGATAGGCCCACCGACGCGACGTGACACGCGAGCACGTGTAGACTGACAAACCGTCAAGTAGGAATGATAAATTTTTGATACGGTGTGCACGCAGAGCGAATTGCCAAATTACAGACGAGTATTTAAAGTTTAGAACGTTCATTGCCCGGTGTCACAGTCACTAAGATTGTGTCACAGTCCTGGTACTGAATAATAATCATACTATCAAATGACTACTTTCCCCCGATCGAATGTGTGCAAACGTAAGGTACTGTCGGACGTTTCCGATTGAAAACAAGTGGCGAGGAATCTGGAAATGGGCTTCCTATAGAAATAAGGGAAATGTAGTCATCCTATATAATTGCTTTTATAGGAAGCCCTTTGTACACGTAAGATCCATAAGGCCTTTATAATTTCTTTTGAACATGCCTACTGGCCCCGAAAAAATGACTACGGCTCCCCAACCTACCGGGCTGAAGGGTGAACTGCGGGAAGGTAGGGTGTGGGAACTTCCCTGTACAGTAATCGCTCACCTTTAAGGAAACTCGACGTTAAGGAAGCAGCCAGCGTTTTTTTTGGGGGGGGGGGTACCCAAGTTGATGAGTGGTCTGGTCTTTTTTGCTAAGGAAATTCTCCAAAATAAGGAAATTGGTTGCTGGCAGATCACCGAGAGTGGATTCTCTTGAATTCTATGAAAAATGGGAATTTTTTGACTTGACAGCGTTCAGCACGATATCTTCAAGTTCTAAGTAGTCAGCTTCAGAAATAATCGCGTCGTCATAGTCTTGCTTCAATTCTTTGAGCTGCGCACGGCTCTCTGGGTCCATACTGTACAGTTCAACAGTTGGTAACAGTGGTGGCCTCTCTAAATTTTAAGAAAGCTGCTGGGCTGAGTTACGTGGACGTGGATGAGTTTAAGAAATTAGCTGGTTGGCTCGAAATCCGAAATTCCTTATTCTTAGCGATTCTCTTAGGACGCGACATGGCGGCCGGAGGGGGGGTACCCAAGTCGACGGGAATGGCTGGTGGCCCAAAATCTCCGGTTTTTCTTAAAGGTGAGCGATGCCTTGAGAACATTCCCTGACCATGTCCAGGGTGAGACTGGGACAGGTCCCTAGGTCTAGCTAGGGCTGCCGCCGGGGTAAGGTGCCGTGTAGCTCCTGAGGGCTGGGGGTAAGTGCTCAGAGGGCCGAGCCTGGGGTCTGTGGGGTAGGTGGTCTGAGGGGGGTAGACGGGCTGTGGCAGAGGGCTGCTGGGTTGCCCTGTGGATGCCACCACAACAGGTCCTGTATCAGTAGGGAAGGTGAAAGTGGTGGGTACGTGGTGGGGGTCGTGGCGTGGTTGTCGCTGCATTGCTAACCGCTGATTACTGTGGAGCTGTACAAGGGGCTCTAAAGTAGTTCCCGCGCAGTAATAGGGTGGGCCAGATTCGTACTGACGAACCAGAAGGTCAACCCAGAAAGTTTGTACACACTCCAGGCAGGCGAACTCCTCTACGAACTGGTCTACACGAATACGTACAGCTCCGTACTTCGCAGCTCTGATTATGCCCTCCGAACGACACCAGTGACACTCTGGCATACGCTTGGATATTGAGTGCCAACAGAGGGGTGAATATCCACCGAGTAATTCCAAGGGCGGATAAATCCAAGAAAGTGGCTGTCAGCCCTCTGCTGATAGTTGGCAAAGCTGCTGTAGTTGTGGTAGTCGCAAAAAGTCAAAGAGGGTGTCCCATCAGGATGGCCAAGAAGTGGTTAAAGTACGTAGTCGTGGTCCCGTGTATCTATCCACGATTTCCAAAAGATTCTCGAGGGCTCCGCGACACATTTTTTGAGTGCTAAGGCTCACAAATATGGGAGGATGGAACAACAAAAAACAGCCAAAAAGTGTACCATAGCTAAAACAATCACTACAACTGTCCAGTGATATCCATATCATGAAAAGTAAAGTAGGTGCACCGTCCAGAATTCCATATTTGGCAGCTTGTAGAGGCACATCTTGGTTAGGGTTTGAGTCTCAAAGCTAAGATTAAGCACACATTTCGCAAAAAAGGATGCATCGGACCATACTGTGAGAAACAGTTGGTTAAAAAAGTCGTGTAGATAAGTATGGTAGAAGCCATATCCCCTCCCCCCCCACATGTGCGACAAGGTCAGAATGCGCAGGATGTTGAGCGCAAAACGGCGGTTTGACGCAAGATGGCGAAAATACGGTAAGATGTGGTCCCGCCTGAAGACCCTAACCCACAAAGCACCGCAAACGTACTAAAATAACCGTAGGAAACATATTTGACGTCCGCCACAAAGTACTTAAGCCGTTCCCAACAGGTCCGAAACTGTAATGCGCGAGCGCAAAGCGAGCTAAAAAATACGCTTTCACGCCTGTGATACCAAAATGTCCCAGGGGTACTTCCAGTATGGCTATCAATCTATATGCAATCTATCTTTACCTATTACCGGATCTTATATACTTTCAGAATATCTTTCACTTGGTGGTACGCGGCGACACATACATCATAAGCTCTGATCTCAGCTTAGCACACGAGGACTCTACTGCATTTCGAAACCACCAGTGTTTCCTTGCGAGAAGCTGTTCCATCTACCTCACTCAGGTCGAACATGTCTCTGGACAGGTTTTACAAAAAAATGCATATTCATGAGGTAACCTGATTGCCCGTGCTCCAAAAAAATGCGGTGACCACCGCGTCTGGTGGCACATCGGAACAACGATTAGAAATGCTGACGAGCTCATAATTCTCATATAGCTACTGCAGTTCTATTCAAATTTCCAAGAATTCAGTATTTCAGGCAAACATATTCCCGTCGGTTCAGAATTTGGCAGATGTACATGTTGTCACCACATAATCGACGTGCATTGCTTATTCCATCTTACGATTGTTATGCTTATGCTGTCTCGAAGCTCATTTATTCAACTGTCTTATTCAAAGCTTTTTAACTCCTTCGATCCCCAGGCCACATCGCTTTCTTTGGCTTGACAAGTAGGCAAACAAATTGTGGCCTCCAACTCTCGCATGTTTCCCACATTGCTAAATTGTGCAATCATCTTCCAGCAACGCTTTCCTGATGGTACATTTACACCGAAGTACTCTCACACCATACACTGCAGAACATTGATTTGAGTATAGCATATACTGCCGTGCATACATGCTGCAATATCTGTGGCAGTCCTAAGAATTTTTGCAGTTCATTCTCCATCTGAGATGCGCTACAGGGCGAGCTTATTGAGGCGCTCATGCAGTGAATGAACCTTGTCCTGCAAGACAGCAGGAGAAGAGCTCTCTTTCAACGGCATCTCGTCATGCCGCCGCATCGACTGAATAATCTGTTGCGGGGTGTGGTTATTCTGTACTTTATCAGTGGGCATCTCCAGCAGCCTGCTGTCACCCCCAAGCTGCCATTCTTGGCCAGGAGACGCACCACCGCTAGGATGCTCTCCCCTTGGTGGAAGAGCCACACCAGTTGCTCGGGCACGTAGATTGTTACGCCACTGCAGCAGCTCCCGAGCACCTGTGAGCACTGCGTTCTCCTCTTTGTCAGGTGGATGCATCGAATAGCGCTCCCCTTGACGAGGATCTGGAGTGTTTATTGCAGCTGGGTGATGCTCTGCATGGTGCGATCGGAGTGTGCCCTCCGCCCTATCTGACATCGTATGTCCACGAATCGATCCCTCGGTCCTGTCCGATGGCGTGTACTCTTCAGCTCTCCAAAGTTTGCTCTCGATTGCAACATCTGCATCACTGTACTGGGAAGAAGCCTGCTCGGGGGAGCTTCCCCGAGCTGCTCCTCCAGGTTCTCCCTCTTTTCCTTGCATTCGGCTGTTCAGCTTTCCGATGTCGCCGCTGTTTGCATCTCCTGCATGAAACGTGGTCTTGCGCGCCTCTCCAGTAGTCCCGCCATCGTCTGCGTCATCGCCATCGTCTGCGTCATCGCGGAAGTTGGCTCCTCTTGTTTCTGCCAATGGAATCTTCTCGCTTCTCCTGTCAAAGGTAAAGCTCCTGCCTCGCTCTGAAGCGTACCGTCGAGTGCTCATCACGTCGTCGTGGCGCAAGCTAATCCCCTGTTCTGCCGAATATCTATCACCAGGTAATGCTTCCTCCCTCCATCGGCTTACTACGCAGGTTTCCATGTACTCACTTCGCCCTTTGGTCTCATCAACATTTTGGTGTCTGTTTGCATTTTGCTTCGAGACCACATTTCTCTCCTCGACGGGCACCTCTGCACTCACTCGTCCCGCCTCTGCCTGCTCACCGCCTAACACCATTTTGATGTGTTTGCTTTCGCTGACCGTGAGCTCTGAACTTTTCTCTGCCTCATATGGTTTAGGGCTTCGCGCTTCTATCCTAGTGTCACGTAAGGCTGTATGCCTCTCCTCGTCCCGGGCGCCACGTGGCAATGCAGATTTGCCCTCCTGATGCGCGCCACGTGACATTGCATTTCTCTCCTCCTCCCGGCTACCACGAGGCTCAGCACGTCTCTCCTCCTCTCGACCGCCACGTGGCTCAGCACGTCTTTTGTCCTCCCGGCCGCCACGTGGTCCAGCACGTCGCTCGTCCTCCCGGGCCCGGTGTGGCACAGTACGTCTTTCCCCCTCCCGGCCGCCACGTTGCCCAGCAACTCGCTCCTGCTCAACACCGCCACGTGGTGCAGCATGTCTCTCTTCTTCCTCCTCCTCCTCCCCCTCCCAGGCGCCAGTTGGATTGGTATCCGTGTCAGCCGAGTGTCCCCCGCTCCCAACTCTCCTGGGGCTGTGCGATGGCAAGGGTGGTTCATCGGGCTGTAGCTCGCTCTGCTGGCTCCGATGCCGTCTACTGGTGCGCCGTTGGCTGTGATGGCTGCCACCACCCTCCGGCAGCGCCTCGCCACGATGGCGGCTTCGGTGCCGGCTGTGGCACTCCCGCCCCACGATCTTGCCTTTAGATGCTGTTGAGTCCCTCGGCGCGCGCTCCGCCTCTGCCTGGCGCTCGACCCGCCGTGCAGACCCGCCAGCAGTAGGGCCGCGCCCTCGTCTTGTCACATCCTGCTCCCCGTGCCGCTTACCGCGGTGGACGCTCTCCGCTGAAGGGTTCCGGTCCGACCGCTCCTGGTGGGGATGTGAGCGGTGCCGGTGATGTCCGTCACGCTGTTCCGATTCCGACTCCGACATGCGACGCATGTCCTGCGCGATGGAGAGCTGCTCGGACTCCGACTCTGACATGCAGGGACTCACCCGCGCCGTCGGTCCCTGCTTCAGCTCCGTTTCCGAGGCGCGCGGATTGAGCTGAGGAAACCCCACCCACTCCCGCTCGGACTCGGAGGGTGCTTTCCCCACCTCCGCATCGCCAGGCACACGGGTACCACCAGTACTAGATTCCGTGTACAGCAAGTCGGGGGAATCGGGAATGCCGGACTCGTGGCGCAGCTGGCGGAAGCTCCGAGGCGGCTCCTCCTGCCGGCCAGGAGCCGCGCTGAGCTCACTGGAGCCCATCCCCAGGCGGTCCCTCTCGCCCCTCTGCATTGGACTTTCCCTTTTGATACTGGTTGTTCGCCGAGGACTCCAAAGAGGCCCCGCCTGGCGCTTCCCCCCCTTTCTCTCCCCCGTCAAGTCCAGGCTCCTACTACGGTCCACCCGCCGCATGCTTGCCTCACTCTAAACTCCCGTGCTCACAGTGCAGGCTTGCGGCATATCGGTGCGCGACTTCGGCGCCTTCAGGAGTTGAGAGCTTCACAGTCACCCTGCATCCCGGCCGCTCAGCGGTCCGGGCGAGGACGAGGGTTGCAAGGGGCGAGCGACGGGGAGGACATCGGGGCGTGTGCGGGGAACCTGATCCTCGTGAGGCCTGTCATCCGCGCGAGTGCTTTTCTCGGGCTTCATGGTGTCTTCATTCACGTGTTGAAGGCAGCCACCAGCAGCTGGCAAGGATCCCACACCTTCCGCCTGTGTCACATCGTGCCGCCTCTGCCTGCCCATCACAGCCCTGGTGTGGAGTTTGCTTGCTTTGTGCTAAGCTGTCTCCCATGCAGCTCTTACGGAAATGCCGCGCCATCTATTGGCACCGCGCGCTCTTCTTCTGCGCGTCGGAGTTCCGGACTTTCCATGAGCCCATCAGATTGACGATATGCCGCCGGATCATGCGCCTCTTTCGCCTGCTTTGAGAAGCCCTCATCGCCGGCTCCGAACTGGCGCGCTGTGCGGTGCATGCACGGCTAAGCTGCGCAGCAATTGGCCCGGGTGCCTGCTATCGCGGAGCTAACCTACAACCGCTCACTGCGATGGATCATAGTGTGGCTCACCATGGGAGCTCGTGTGGGGCAGCGGCGGCTTCGCAGAGGCGTCACGTGCAGCGGCCTTCGCCGACAGGGGATTCACGTCTGGGTTGGAGCTTGGCCGCCACCGCAAGGCCTCCAGCACAGCATCCCGGCGGGCCAGCTCCCTGACCCTCCGCGCACAAGCACAAAGCCTTTCTGACTCAGTCTCAGCAAGCATGGCTGCTCCCATCTCGCGCCACCAAGAAAGCAATTCCTCCGGGCCCGGGCCCTCCGCAGGTCACACAGGCGGAACATGGCCCGCAGCAAGGGCGCAGGGTTTGCCGAGAAATATCCCTGAGCCATCCATCCTGTCATCCCTGCGCCCTCCATCCTGTCT
>LGRX02002158.1:0-16272 GCA_001247695.2 Cymbomonas tetramitiformis
CAACAAAAACGTGAAAGAAAGTAGGCACCAAGGGGTGAAATGCGGAAGTCGAACGCTAAAAGTCCTTAAAGCCGGGGATACCTACAAATACCTGGGGGTCCTACTCAATATGCTGGGGACATGGAAAGAGGAGAAAAGAAAGTCACTACGGGAACTCAAAAGAAGAATAGACGCACTACTGGCAACCACCCTCACACAAAGACAAAAAGAGTACTCCCTGAAGTCGGCCATATTGGGGAAATTCAAATACGGACTCCACCTCGGGATATACACACAGGGTGAAATACAACAGGCCGAAAATCAGCTGGGAGCCGCGATGAAAAGAATATATGGACTCCCCGCGAATGGTACGCCCAATGAACTAAACACGGAGGAAAAAGAGGAATATGGACTGGGGCTCCAGTCCCTACAGGCAATATATGCACAGGAAGTATACACGGGACTGGCAGGCGCTGTTCAGAGTGAGGAAGACAAAGGGGCCCAGATGGGATACGGCAAAAGGGAGAGAAACCTTCAAACCAGACAGAGAATGTCACAAGTCAGCAGGTCCACAGCCGGGCTACTGGAAAAACACTTCGAAGAAAGGGGACACAGCAGCACAAGGAGCAAGCTAAAAATGGGACTGCAGACACAAACGAACACTCTGAGGAAGATGAATGCTCTGAATGAATATGGAATACGCGTGAAAGGAGTGGGAACCCACATGCAGGAACTGGGTAAAGAAACACTACCTATAATGAGGCAGCTGGGAAAAGCTAAAAGGGTATACACAAACGCGGAAATGGAGGGCACAACCAGAACGACCAAGCACCAAAGGATAATGGATACAGAATACAGAGACCCACAGTCGCAGCCTGCGACGACAGGCTTTGAAAAAATGGGAACAGTAAATGTAATACAGGAAACGAAAACTCAGCAAGCCACTAAGCAAATAAACTTTACCAAACTACTCACACTATTTAGAAACTACCCGGACCTCAAGAACTTAACCACGGCAGACGGGAAAAGTGCCATACCAATAGAAACACTGAAAGCAACAGGTGGAAGGAAACACGACACCAAGACGGCAACAAAAATAGCACAGGGAATGCTGCACCTATACCCATACATTTGCGAAGCACAACCCAACGACATTAAGAAACCAGGGGACCACTGGGACCATGTGTGGAACAGAAGGCTGAAACCTGAATATATACAAGAACGGAAAACAGGAGAGCTAGAGAGGTACACCAAAAGTACGGTAAGCATGGAAAACATAAGCGACTGGCCGGCACAAATAAAGGCGCTACATGAGGCTGGAAACAGTCTGAAGGACATACTGCAACTAGTGTCTATGTACCCGCTAGCCAACCAAACGAAGCATTTCGAACAGTCAGAGGTGGAGTGGACGGAACATGAGAAGGAAGTTCTGGGCATAGAAACCGACCAAGAAAAGGAGGAAGACGACGTGATGACCACAAGACACCCACGGGGGAGAGTAAAGAGGAAGTCAGGACAACAGGACAGAGGCCAGTGGTCGACACAGGAAGACCGAATGGACATGCTAGGACAAGAGGGAAACTACACGCCCGCCGGGATACTGGCAACGAGACAATACCTGCAAAACTACACAGACTCGACCTCGAAAGTAACACAGTACGAAATACGGTGGACCGATGGTGAAGGAAACGAACAGACGACGTGGAGCACAGAAGAAACAGTAAGAACACACCTGCTCAAACACAACCTCTCCTCGGACCAAGGATGGAAAAACCTAGTGGAAGAATGGAAGAATGACAAGAGAGACAAAAGGACCAAACGTGAGCCCGCTGAAGAGATACTGGCAGGACAACCAAACGGCGAACAGAGGTACTGGAAAGAAGTGACGCACCTGGAAATATGCACAAGGGAAACGAACCCGGACCAGGACATTAGGCACATTCCAGGGGTGAAGGACAGACAACTGCGCACGGAAGGTGACACCACCTACTGCTATGAGCCGGAGGGAAGCCTTATAGGCACGCTGAGCACGGTAAAAGCTAGAGAATTGTACGACAGATATGCCGAGGCAGTGGGGGACAGCACGGCACAAAGGCCAACAGAGAAACAACTGGCCAAAAGGCTGAAACTAAGTGTAGAACACAAAATACATGTAAACACTTTTGAGGAGGAAATAGCACAACTGCTGATAAGGTACTCCAGCAAAGCGGAGATGAAACACAGAAAAAGGAACCTCCAAAACCACTGGACCTTCCCTCCGGAAATGATGGAGGCGGTACACACAGCCATGGGAGTCCAAACAGAGGTATTCGCCTCCCCACTTAATGTACACAGGGACACCAGAACGTACTACTCGCAATACCCACGAGACTCGGTATTTGGGGCTGTAGGCTCGGCTTGGGAAGAGCAATGGGAAAAACTGGGGTCATACCAATTCAACCCAGAGTACACAGCAGGGGACCTCTACAAGGCACTGAAAAAGGCAATTAACTCCACAAAAACGGCCGAACCCGTTCTGGGGGTAGGAATATACCCCACATATGCCAAAAGCCCGTATAGAAAACTGCTGAATAAGCACATGGGATACAGGGTACACGAGTTACTGGAGATAAAGGAAGGGCAGTTCACCTTCCTACCACCCGACCACTGGATGCAAGGCAACCTACAGAAACCCAAACAATGCAACTGGAACATGAGAATACTGGTAGTAGCGAATGCGGCAGGATGGAGAAAACACTGCCCGGACGCACTCAAAACCCACGACATATTCAGCAAGGCCCTTCTCAAGTGCCCGCAAAGCAAAGTCAGGACGATAGGCAGAGCATGCTACATACACAGGCCCCTCACCCTCAAGGATGCGGACAGGCGACCTAGGTCAATTACGGAATGGGAGAAGGATTGCGTCATAGACTCCGCGCCATGGATGAACCATGAACTACCGGTCATGCAAGCACTACCAGGCGGCCACTTGGAAAACCACACATAGAAGATAATTGACCGGTGGATGGAAGACAGGGAAAAAGAAGGGGAGCACAGAGGAGGGGATAGGGGGCCGAGGCCAACGACTATGGACGTACTAAGAGCTAACACCACGTGGAGTAGGGAGGAAATAAACAGAGACGCCCTAAGAAGGTGGGCATTACAATTTACGGGCCCAGACACAACGGACGAGCACATAAACGGAGACCAATGGCTGCAGTGGGAAAGGGGTGGAAAGGAGAAAGCAGAACCACCACCAGAAAGCAAGTGGGACAACCAAGGGAAAGGATACCCAGAGCCCCACAGGAGGCATAACAGAAACAATATGATTTACACGGATGGAAGCCAAAGAAAAGTCAAAAAGGAAAACGGGGAAGTCGAGGAAGTAACGGCGGCAGGTGTCTGGGACCCAAGAGGGGAACGGGCAATGAACTACATGCAAAGATGGGCAGGACGATGCCAAACTGTTAACAGGGCGGAGCTCACTGCCATATATATGGCACTGACACTAGACTCAAACTCGGGAGAAGAAAAAGTCAGCATATGCACGGATAGTCTGACCTCCCTCTACCAGATACAAAACATGAAAAGAAGGCCGCACACGCTTGAAAGGCACGTACACAGGGACCTACTGTGGAAAATAATGAAACAAATACAAAAGCTAAATAAGGAAGGAACAAAAGTGGCCCTATACAAGGTTAAAGCGCATGTGGGAATACATGGGAATGAAATGGCGGACGAGGTGGCAAAAAGGGCCTGTGAAGAAGGGGAATACGGCCTCAACCACGACAACACGGATACAGTGATGCTACTAGCAATATGCGAGGCCACGGGTAGACAACTGGAAGGACACCAAGCAATACTCAACCATGTGACAAAAAAGGTGAGGGAGGCAAAAATGACGGGAAAAACAAACATAATACAAAGACTAAAAAGGAAACTAGAAACCGGGCCAGAAGAATGGGAGACCAAAAGACAACGCATTGAGAGGACGGAGGCAGAATACGCACAAAAATACCGGGAGCCTACTGAAATAGAAGCAGCCTGGGCAGACACCTGGCCCGATGAACCAGAATGGCAACAGGAACAGGAAGAGGAATTGGAACTCCAGAAGATGGAACGATTAGAGGAGGAGGCATTAATACAGGAGCAGCAGGCACAAACAGCACAACAAGCTAAACAAAAGAGGGGGCAAGGGCGAGAGAGCACACGGGGAGTAGAAATGAATAAGGAACAGGCATGGAAGACAAGAACAATACAGAAAGAGGAGGCATTAGAACAGGGAGAAAGACAAAAACGAAGAAGAACCCAAAGCCAGGCAGAACCCGACCAACCAGCCCTACGGGAAGCTGAAGGGCCGAGGGAAGCCCAAGGAGAAACTGCACAAGGGGCAACCCAGAAACTGATGCTACCGGAAACACAGAATGTGGACATGACAACACAGCAGGACACCGCAGCCGAGCTCAGAGAAATGGCCCAACAACAGGAGGAACCACAGGAAGAATGGAGAGCACTCCAGGAAATGGTACAGGACCAGGAAGCAGCGCAAAAGGAAGTACACCAAGTGAAGGAATGGAGAAAGTCCTCGAGGGAAAAAATACTGACAGCAACACAAGAAAAGCCAGAAAAATACATGCAGCACCTCAAAGGTGATAAAGCCATGCACAAGCTCTCTAATGGATACTGGAAGAAGGGAACAGAATACCTAAACGAGAAAGACGTGACAGTCCTGCTAAGATGCCGGGCGAACAAACTACCAGCAGGACCATACAAGAAGCAGCAAGGAGGGAGAAGGTCGCAAAAATGCAAATGCTGCGGGATGCCCAGACAAGTAAACGCGGGAGGATTCATACGCACAGCCCATGTGCTGGGAGGATGCACAGAGAGGGAGATAAAGAACATGGTAATAAGCAGGTCGGATGAGACCACCAAAATGATAGCGAAAGCAATTAGCAAAGGCAGGAAAGGAGGATGTGTAATAAGAACCCATGCGGGAAAAAAAGGGAAAGGAATGAACAACGGGAGGCCAATAGAAGACTTCCTCCTCACAAGGGGGCAATGCAGACTGGACGGACGAAACACACCGGCACCAGAACACGGAAAGGACACCATACCACACTACGTGGACATAGTAATGCTTGAGGGAACTGAAAAGGGGAATGAGCAGCCTGGGTACACACACCAAAAGGCAATGACGGAAGCGGGCCACATACACCTGATAGAGGTAACATACACAGACGAAATGAGTTGGGAGGAAGCACTAAAGACGAAGTACACAAAATACACACCGCTAGTAAAGCTACTAGAACTATATGGCTACAAGGTAACGCTACACGTGATGGTATTCGGCAATACGGGAACGATATACGAACACACGGAAAAAATACTGACCAAACATTTAGGATTCGACAAACAAGAAGCCCTACACCTACTCAGGAAAATACATGACCTAGCGACAGGATTTGCAGTAAGCCTAAACAGACTATATAGAACGAAAGTAGACAAGGAACCAGACTAAGGGACAAAGAAGAAGGAGTCAAGGGGACTCACAAAGCCCCACACCCCGTCCAAGGGTGTCTCTTTTTCTTTTTCTTTTATATATATACATATAGCCAAAAACGGCCAAAATGGGTAAAATCCGTTTGCGATAGATTTGAAAATTGAAAATCGGACCCTATTTTATTTGATAATATGATTTTATACCTATTGAGGTATGAGAAAATCATAATGACACATGTCATATCTCGTGTAACACCCTAGATATTAGGTGTGTAATATATAGGGGTAAACATATTGGCTGTAACACTAAATCGGTCAAAATGCTGTACGTGTAATCTTTTGCAAATTCAGGATTGATTTTTTTTGCTATAATGGATATTTATCTATCAAATAACAATCCCTGAAAGACATAACACGTGTAACACCCTGTAACACCCTAATATTTGAATGTGTGTGTGAGGGGGTGTAACGTACCCTCTGAAAATCACCTAACATTCACTTAGGTATTGAATGCAGTTTTGCTTAAAAATCTTGGCAAAATCGTTATACTGCTTATTTTTTTACCTGTATTAGGGTTACTGATACCAAGTAACACCCTAAACACTGTATTGAGTAACAGGGCCACTGTAACTATATATGCCCAAAAATGCCAGTTTTATTTCGAAAAACTTCGTTTTTTGGCATTATTATATCATGCTAAATCATCGTAGACATGATAATACTATGGGCAGCAACCCTAAAACTGTATGAGCTGCTTCCTATAAGGACTGCAAGCTATAAGCTATAAGCTATAAGGTATATAAATAACTGACTGCCTATGTTTTCACACTTCCTCAAAGGGGGAAGAAGGTGGATAGGATTCACACATATCCGTTTCATATTCCGATCTGGTGATTTCTGATGGATTGCTTTTGATAAAATCACTGCATCCACAAATAACGTTGAAATCTGTACAACGTTAAATCCACCATCACTAATAAAGTGTAAACTCAGATGGGAAACTATATTCCAATGACTATAAGTTGACTTTTGTTCAGCATTTACATTCTCGAGTAAGTTTGGAATGCTGAATATATACATAACATATAACCTGATACCATGCTTAATTGCATTTCCTGGATCAGAAGATGATAGTTATATAATGTATATATATATATATATATTTCCCACCAGATATACTTTGGCACTATAGCCGTACATAAGAGTGGGAAGGACAAGTGCATCGCTGTAAGACTGGTTGATATAGTCCCAGTGCTGAAGGCAGAATTTGGCACCTGAATAACAACTGATAACTGTTGGTGACCACCATGTAAGACCTTCCAAGCGTAACTCCTTTGTCCTGAAATGCAAGTGAATTGTTCATAATATGTTGACATCACATAAAATCATTCTGATAAAAACCCTATATATTCACATGAGATGTCGTCACTACAATGACATGGGTTTTTGAATCGTCGAAATAAGTATAACTCCGATGAATTCATTAGTACAGAATAAGCTGTTGAGATTATTCCTCCGGCTGGATTGCAATCATTCACAATCCCTGTACATTCCGGTGACAAAATATTGCACTGGACTGATTGGTATAATCAGTGATATATAAGTCACCAGAGAAAGCATTGCAATCGGCACAATGCTGTCTAGACTCACAAAGATGAGTAACAGATATTCTCAGATGTAATAAACAGAGGCACAATGTGACCTACGCTAAAATCGCGTATGCTCGGGCACTGTATTGTGACCTGCGCTAAGATCGTGTATGCATGGACACAACATGACTCGTGCCAATGACGTGGACATATATTATTATATTTTTTGCCACGACATCACATCTGAAATCAATAAATCACTCAGAGTAAAGGTGTTGACATCAGTATAGCACCATTATACATATAGTCATGAGGATTTTAAAGAAGACATAGTCTCTCCGATATTGACAAACATGGTACATATATATATATATATCCATGCTCTCTGATCATATATTGACATCCCACAGCATATGATAATGGTAATAGCAAACCACTTCGCTGCTGGAGGGTAGTGTTGTATTTTATACAGCACATGCATGGGCAAGATGTGACCCACGCTGATGACGTGAATTCGGGCTGCATCCCAAAGACTGCGATGCACCTTTGGTGCAATGGGCTGCAACCCGAGAACTGCTATCCAGCTTCATAGTAAGCTATCACGTCATCATATAGAGGTCGGACCTCTGTTGTATTTGAACGGCGCTTGACAACCGCCTAGCAATACACTTCCTTGAGGGGGGAAGATGATAAGCTAGAAATACAACTAAAAACCAAATAAATAATAAAGACAAATAAATAAAACAAGTAAGTTGCATCATTGTTTTTGTTTTGGTAAGCCTGATTATATACAGTCAAACCATGCAGAACTCCATGAAAGTTGACACATACATCAGCCATGACATTCATATGAGCTTGATTTTGAAGACCTAGACATTGTATACATCTGGTCTAGCATGTATCCAGACTAGAATTGTATATTGACACGGTGCAAGCACTATAGCCTCTGCCACCAATGATCATTGAAAAGGGCAACCATTCTTGATATTTCATACATATCATCTGATTGGATCATTAAAGGTGTCAAGATTACTCAATGCAATATGCAGGCCACGGCCTGAGTACAACACCTAGAAGGTCGAAGACACTGAGCTGACCAATGCAGCATAAATGCTAGCTGCCTTGAAGGCTATTCAATAAGCCTATTGCCCTTTTGTCTTGATATGTATCCGTGTATTGGCATCTCTTTGAGGTAATTATACCTACTGAATGAGCCATACCAACCATCTTGTCTTCATTGATCATTACATATCTGATCATATCGCCATTGAGCAATGCCTATTCTGTGAGATTATATATCACGAGGCATTTCATTAGTGCACAATAAACAATTGAAGTGCAACAAAGATCATCAGCTCTACATCATACCAAAAGGTTGAGTTGTTATCAATTGAATTTTTTAGACACCATTTCTCAGAGGTCTATTCATCATAAAAGACAGAGTCTGTGCAATCATGGCTATTCAGCCTCCGACATAGCTGCATAGCTATTTAGCTTATGACCCAACCGTTGTTAAACAGCCTCCATGCTATATGGCTGAAAAATGGCAAGCAATCTCTTCGGTCATTCTTGGGCATAAAGCAATCAAGCACAGCCAATCCAGGATGTTTATCCCAAAATTCTCTTCGAATTATTCATATCTTCTATGTGTCATATGAAACAATCAATATATCACCCTATGATGAAAGTCATCTCCTTCAGTGGTGATTTTGCATAATGACTTTCTTGCTGTTTATTTCTTCTCATGCTGCAGGTCTGCTGCATCCCTGTGTGATTCGTCCTAGATGAAAGAACAAGACAAGTTGAAGCCAGTTTTGCTTTTGGATGAAGAAAGCTCAGAAGAAGAAGTTACCAGCAAGTTTCGTAGCCGGTACAACGTTCCGGATGAAAAAGTAGCAAAGAGGCGCTTGCAGAATAAGAAAAACGCTGAGCGTGATGCCAAAAAACGTAAGAAACAATGTCCAGAGTGGATGTTGGACAGTCAATGGTAGCTTTAGCTAGAAAAGTACATTAGATTCAGATTCTGAACATTTTAGTGGACTTGAATGCACTCAAATTTGTACTAAGTTGCAATTGTCCAAAGTTTTATTCTGACATCACTATTTATTTGTGGAATAGCATACAATGGTATAAGCCATCCACATATAGATTGACATCATATTTGAAATTTCATATCATTTTGTCACATAAGACAAGCATGCTTCATTGAGGAATAAAGACTCTTTGAAAGCTCATTCGGGAATGTATAGAAATTTGTTGCCTCATCCATTAGGCCACGAAGTCTTGGAAAACCTGCAATCTGTATACGGTCTCCAAGCACAGTTCATCCTCATTCTGGAAAGTGACAGAAATTTTATAGTCATAAAACAAGTCACAATTCTATCGGATTGAAATGACACATTCATCATTCATATTTCTTTATCATAACAAGTCTCTGAATAGTGTCTGCCCAAAAATAAGGCACCATTGAGATAAGTGATCATGTGCTGAAGAATATACACATATCACTAGGCAATGCCATGTTCTATTCATAATGAAATGACATGTCAGCCATCCATCAACTACAAAAATACAACTCGTAGTAAGTTGTTGTCATTACGGACACTTCTTGATTGACTCTCCATTAGCTTCGATACCAAAGTTAAACTTCGGTAACTCTCCATCACTAATTTCTTTGTTCATCATGACAATCATTTTCCAGAACATTGTCTAAGTCGGGCACACTATAGTGACCCTGAATTGACAAATGTATGTGGGCTGCAATCCAACAACTGCATTTGACATCATCTGGCATTTGCCACATTCAAAATCGTCAGACATATTGCCAATATGACGTACAGAGAATCAATGTTCAGATTGACATTGTTACCTCTAAAGCATTCGATGAGTAATCTTAGTCTGATTCTCTATCAAACCATTTTTTCACATAACATAATGATTGAATAACATCCTCCATCACCATCTGATTGGTTTGATACATCTCTTTTTACGAGGGGGAGGAAGAGTATAGATTCATTCATTTTTCATAAAGCTGCCACAATTTGATTTACATCATTGTGATTTTGCTTGGAAGATTAAAAACCTTATCAAAAGTTCCAGCATCTGTGTATAGCAGCCATGAAGTTGATGACACGGTACATCATGCCGATTAAAACATCAAATGAAGTCTTATTTGACTTATTGACACATATAGTTCATTATGAAGAAATCATAATGAAATCATAATGAAATCATTATGAAGAAATCATAATAATAAGAGATGCATATTTCTCCGGCTCTATCATATTATATGAAGGGCACTGATACTGGAGAACGATTTTTCAAATGTGAATAAGCTTCCTATATTGTAAGCTTACGACCATCACTTTGACGTCAACAGCCTGAGATGCTGATTGTCGAAATTCAAGAGTTGAAGGATTCGATGAATCAACCTTGATACATGTGTTTTGATTGATGAATTGTTGATCCATGGTTTCTCCCCAAATCTAGAGAAGCTGGCCACAAGTTGTTGCCAATGTCTTAAGGAAAGTATCTGAGCAAAGGATTGCCAGTCGTGCCATCAGGCATCGAATTCCATGAACAGCAAAGCCGAGTGAGTAAATCCGCCACTCTAGCTATTTGCCAGTCATTCCTTCCAGGTTCATGACAAGAGACAATTCATCAAAGTCATACACCAATGCATAAGTCACATGCATGGTTGCACAGTTTGTATCCGAATGCCATTCCATCAAGGTTAAGCATCTTGACAGTAACACTGGCCAACCAAAAGCCTTCCTGTCTTTGGATATCTTGAGCATTCTCATTTCCAGCTCTTTGGACTAGGAAGCATCATGACTGTGCCTCGCCAGGACGCTAATCCTCAAAGCCGCACACTTGAGGCGAGCCTTATGAGACAGTGACCTTTGGCTTGTGGGGCGTCAACCCCTTATCAAATCCTGAACACTTGATAACACCTGGATAAATTTATCATGATGCAACTTAAGTGGGATTATAAGTTCCACATAATCATATTGTCTACGTATGCTGAAGGCATAACTGCCGCATATGATCACAATAGGTCGCAGCTTCTATAACATTGTGGCTTCTGAGTCAAAAGCTGATAGCCAATGACTTTTGCCAATAAATGCCGACCTAAAAATAATTAGGCCGTGGAAACATATACCCAAGAGGTTTTCATCCATCGGTCGTATAAATATATCAGGGCTGCATCCCAAGAACTGCAGGGCTGCATCCCAAGAACTGCAGGGCTGCATCCCAAGAACTGCAGGGCTGCATCCCAAGAACTGCGATGCGCCTTCGGTGCAATGGGCTGCAACCCAAGAACTGCAGGGATATATCCCTAACATTTTTTACCCTGCATCAAATTGATATGACAGGAGCAGGAATTGATCCTTCCTTGCTAAGGTGTAGTGAGCCTTGTATAAATCATACCCTTACACAGATACGCATATGCGGGTACCAATATCTGTGAAAAAAAACTGCTAATGCTACCTTTGCCAAAACCGTGGTTTGTCATCGGATTCTTGGCCAGTCATCCGAAGCTACCGGAGATATTGACTGAGGTAGAAGGAGTTGTGATCCTAAGTTGTGCTTGACAAACATGACTAAATAAATTTCACATTAGTACGTGGCGAATCCATTCTCACTCATCGCGATAGATGTTCGTCAAAGCGTGCGTACTGGACAAAAATATTGAGGAGTTGAGCAGACCGGTAAAGGATTATAAATCCAATTCCGTTAAGCAGGGCCGCTCCGTTTGCATTAAAACAAGCCCCTTTGTTCGTTTATTATCGAAATCGGGCTCCCCATCACCGCCTAGGATCCTCCAAAGTAGCTTAAGGAGGGGAGGAAGAGTTGGGTGCACTATATTAGGCCGAGAATCGTTCGAATATAATTCGTTATAATCGTGGGATCATCGATCGCGCAAAGGCGACGACGGCTAGCGCAAATAATCCGTAACGTAGACTTCGGATGCTTTGAATCGTCTAGCACATATATGATAACGTGTGGATCAATCAGTAATCCAGCGTAGGATTGTATCGCGAAAACGCTCTTCATTGAACCTTGGAACGTCACTCAACGATACGATTTCCGAAAAGGTGGGCTACATCCTAAGGACTGTATGGCTAAATGCCTAAGGTGAGGGACTAAAGTGGACTCAGTTCCCCCCAATAACCTAAAAACACCATGAGGGACGCCTCAAATCGGTGTAAGAAGACTGGTACCAGCAAGAAGCGACAACAACAAAGACATTAAAGACATATACAAAGGTATGCCCGTTGTGAGGACACAACTCTCTTAAGAGGGGAGATCTGTCAGGGTTATGACCGATGACATATGTGTCATACGTGTCATACCTGTCATACATGTCATACCATGTCATGTCATGTCATGTCATATATTATTATGACAGTCGGTCGTGTCATATATTATTATGACAGTCGGTCGTGTCATATATTATTATGACAGTCGACAGTATGGTCGATCATGACTGTACAGGTCGAGTCGCGTCATACATTTATGACAGTCGTCAGTACGGTCGACTATGACATGTACAGTCGTACCATTTGTCATTCACTCACCTTGAGTGACACCTGTCATCGAGAGGCCAGGTTGTGGCATCGAGATGACAAAGCAAGATGAAGTCTTGAAGAACTGAAAGTGTTCGGAGAAATCTCATCTTCGCTTCTAGCATGTTCTGAACAAGCATGCGAGTATCATATGGCTTATTCGTTCAGCCGATACTGATTGTTCAACCAATGCCTTGGGTTCACAACCCAATTGTTCGGGGGTGCTCTCTAAGAGCTTCTAAGTCTACTTAACAATACAGGGAACCTAGTTCAAGCCTGCAAGAGATATGTATGGCTGTAAGCAAGATACATATATGTGAATCGGATCTTTCTTAAAATGTCGGAGTTACAAAAGCCAGGTGTGGCTGTTCAGTAACAAATTCAAAACTGTTTCATTCAGCCTGTTCGGCTGCTTTATGCCATGGTTTCCGATCTCGACTTTCGAACTTCACTCGATGTCGACTCCTGTCAGTTCCCATCACACTTCATGAGAACTCGAACAGTCACATCATAGAATCTGCCGACTAGCCCAGTTATATCATCACTGTATTCCGAGCCACTCCATATCACTCTGAATAATTATAACTGTGCTGACTTGGCAATATTGGAGGCCATACCAGCTTTCCCTCCAATTTCTCTGACTGCTGGTTTTCCCACCAAAACTCACTTTCGGGTCAGGTATTTCTGTCAGTCATTTCTGTCAGACCCCCTTGTCATCTGGTCACATAAATGCCTGTCACTGATGACTGTCATCGTACCCGTCACTCGTAGCTCTGACGCGTCATCATACTGCCTCGTGACTTACCCTAGCACAACTCTCCCCCCCTTTTAGGCGCGCGCTTACGTCCTCGCTAGCGTTAGAGTTCGCCTGTATTTACATTGTCTGGGGATCAACAAACATGCACAGTGATGCTGGCTTCTAAGCCTCGGGTTCTCGGGTCCCGTGCCCCTCAGTCCTCGGGTCTGAGTCCCCCTGGCTTCTAAGCCTCGGGTTCTTGGGTCCCGTGCCCCTCAGTCCTTGGGTCTGAGTCCCCTTCCGCGCTGGAGGTTTCCCTAGGTTCCGTCCCCGAATTACGCTGCCAACGCTTAAACGGTTCTGTCGCCCTGGTACTTTTCTCGCTTTGCGGGTCTTGCGCTGCTTTGCGCCCTGAGGGTTTTAGACCTCAGTATCTTGTTCCTGCATCGAGATCTCATCCGTCTGCGCTGTCAGGGTGGCGATGAGGTCCATGATAGCTGCTGCACTTTCCTCGCTCATGCGCTTGCCCAACTTCAGTCCACAGAACAGATGGTGCAATAAGGTGCGGGGAATCGCGTATACTGCTTGCGCTGACCCCATGCCTCGTGTTCTAGACGCTGAAACTCCTTCTTGCGATGTGTTCTCGTGTTTTCCCAGCACAGCTCTCGCGGGACATGGCGTTGCTTGAGTACACTGCAGCAGGGGTACGGGTAGCACGGCGTTCGTCCAGATATGTGTAGGTTTCATGTAAGGTGTCCCATACCTACAGTAGGAGACGGGGTGAGGGTCGGGTAACCCCTTCATCACAGGTCGCGTGTGCAGCCCTCGTAGTGCATCCCCAGCTGGGTTCTCAATGAAGTAGTATACTGGATCGTAGTACTCGATGATCTGCCGGGTACGTTTCACTCGTCGATCAGCCAGTTCCAGATCTGGTACTCCTATAGTCTTGGCCTTGCTGTACTCCTTACATGGTGGGCTCGCCCAGATCACGTCGAAGTGGTGTCGGGGGTACAGCTTGTAGTTCCAGTGGAGAATGTCCTCAGTGCATGTTGCTTGCCACTTGGGAAGAATATCCACTGTCACCACTTCGCAGCCGTCGAACTGCCGTTGGAACTGTTGCTCCACAGATCCAGTCCCACAGAAGAGGACGAGGATTCTCACAGGGTGTTGCACTGTTGTGAGATGTGGCTGGTACACCTGGCTGGCACCCTTACTGTAAACCTTCGGAGTGGGGGCTCTCATTGCCATGAGCCGAGCCCTCTGCTCCTGCTGCTGGCCGTGCGTCTCCCTACGCCTCTTTTCTGGAGCCCTCCTCTGCTTCTCCTCATCAGCCTCAAAGGCTCTCAGAGGTTCCAGCCTGCCTCCCTTGCCCTCCAGGTCTTCTCGAGTCCGCCACTTGCTGTGACTGTGTGGTAATCCCTTCCACTTAGTCAACCACTCCTGTACTGACCCGCCAGTTTTCCCGCCTAGCTTTCTGAAGCGCGTGCGAATGATGCGCTCCACCTCGCGCTCCTTCCGCCCTTCTACCATTACTGGCGGTGGTGCCATCTCCTCCCGTCTGCTAACAAAGTGATCTGCGCCTGACTGTACTGGGCTGAGCCTATCTGCAGTGAAAGTGTCATGCACCTTCCAGTGCACAGGCAGCTCCAGTCTGTAGGCTGACGGGGCTCCTCGGTCCTGTACTGGCAGTTCTTGCTGTCGATCACTGTATAGACACTCTACTACTCGCAGAGGTCCGTGCCGCAACTTGCGCAGCTTGGGTTTCAAGCCCCTGTCACCGGGCAGCGTCAGGTGCTGTCCATCCACCCACACCTGATCATTCACCTTGTACTGTTGGAGACGGTGCCGTGCATCGAACTGCTCTATCATACGCTGCTGAGCTAGTTGCAAACCTTCTCGTGCCGCCTGCAGCTGCTGCGCGAACTGCTTGGCCAACTGGTGAGCGGTACCCTGCTTGTCCGCTGCTGTGCGACCTCCCTTCCTCCTCTTTGCGCCTCCCTCCAGAGCTGCATCCATGAAGAGGTCCAACTGAGTCGCTGGCGCATGTCCATACACCAGTTCGAACGGTGAGAACCCTGTCACTGCCGCCTTGGAGTCGTTGATGGCGTACTCCACTGGAGCCACCCACAGGTCCCAATCCTCCTGGTTCTCTGCCACGTAGCAACGCAGCATGCGCTCCACAGTGTGGTTACTGCGCTCCGCCTGGCCATCACTCTGCGGGTGATAAGGGGTGGTGCTGGCTACCTTCACGCCCATCAGTCGCATGAACTCCTGGGTCAGAGCATCTCGAAAGCGCGGGTCCCGGTCGCACACAATCTTCATTGGGGCTCCGTGCAGTCGCCACACCGCATCCATGAACATTCTGGTCACCACCTCCGCCGAGCTATCGTTGTACGCCATTGGGACCACGTGCACCATCTTACTCAGTTTACAAGTAAAGGTGGCGAAGGCGTTCACACCTCTCTCTGTCGTGGGGAGCCCAGTAACAAAGTCTATACTCACCACTTCCCACAATCGACTAGGCACAGAGTGAGGCTGTAACAGGCCTGCTCGGTATCCCTGGCGCGGCTGGGTTTGCTGGCAGGTTACACACGTCTTCACCCATTCAGCTACGTCCAGATCCATACGCGGCCACCAGAATCGTCGCCTGACTCTGTCCAGGGTCTTGTCCCTTCCTGTGTGGCCAGCTGCAGGTGCTTCATGAGCCTCCCTCAAGACCAGCTCTCTCAGAGGGGAGTCGGGAGCTAAGACCACCTGATAGCGCCCTTCCGCCACTCTCCAGATGATGTTACTCACCAGTCGAAAATGCTCGGTGCGGTGATGTTGAGTGGCCAGTAGTTCCTGCTTCAGGGCTGAAAGGTACTCACTGCGCCTGTGTTCTGGTCGTAAGGCACGCAGAAACATGCCTGGTTCCACCACA
>LGRX02002159.1:0-98906 GCA_001247695.2 Cymbomonas tetramitiformis
CCCCTCACGGGCTTCAAGTGATCAAGAGCGAGGATCAACGTTCGCCCCTCACGGGCTTCAAGTGATCAAGAGCGAGGATCAACGTTCGCCCCTCACGGGCTTCAAGTGATCAAGAGCGAGGATCAACGTTCACCCCTCACGGGCTTCAAGTGATCAACGGCGAGGATCAACGTTCACCCCCCACGGATGACCCCTCGAGCACTCGGATGGGTGCGCCAAGACCTTCCGACGGGGGCAGGGTGGAGGCGCAGAGGACCAAGGCGAGATGACGGGCGCGCACCAGTCCACGCACTGCAGGAACTTGGTCAGCGCCTCTTTCTCCTGCGCGCCATCCCCACCCGGTGGCACCTGATTGGCTGGCAAATGGCCGCACCTGATTGGCTGGCAAATGGCCGCACCTGATTGGCTGGCAAATGGCCCGCACACACTCAGCTGTACCAGGGCATAGGCAAGAGGCGGAACAATGGCACACGGCGCGGTGTGCCGTGGAGAGCACCCGCCTGGTTAGCACAGCGGGAGCTGCTGTCGCTGCGCCATACGCGAGCGCTCCGGCACGACTTGGAGGCTGCGGGCGCACCTCGCGCAGGTGGAATCGGAACTTCCACAGCAGCTGCTTGGCGTCAGCTGGCAGGCTGCGAGTAGGGGGCAGCCGCAGAAGTCGGGAGATCTCACGGCGCTCCTTCACATCTGGCTTAAGTGCGGAGTCAATGATACCGCGTGTCACACCCCTCGCCAACTTGTGCTGCTTTGCTAGCGCTGGGTTCTCATACGCCAGCTGCCTCCCCCGCCGCCCCGCCTGCATCAGCCCCATCGCTCCCCAGGGGGGTGCCACAGCGTGGTCCCCTTGAGGGGCTTTGGCAGATCCCATGCGCGCAAATGGCTCTCACCCCGTCTCCGGGTGTAACCCTGAGGTTCCCGCTGTGATGGAAGCTGAAGACAGCACAACGTGGCTGTGTGAGTGGGCTCGCAACTCAGACTGCCTCGAGTGGAATGAAGGAGGTCAGGGATGCCATCTCGATCTTGTTGGCGCCAGCAGGAGGTGGGGAAAAAGTGGCGAGCATGCAGGAGGTGGGGAAAAAAGTGGCGAGCATGCACGTACAAGAGATGGGGAAATGTGGGGAGCACGCAGGAGGTGGGGGAATAGGGAGCATGCACATACAGGAGATGGGGGAAAATGGGGAGCATGCACGTACAGGAGATGGAAAATGGGAGCATGCACGTACAGGGAGATGGGGAAAAGTGGCGAGCATGCAGGAGGTGGGGGAAATGGGGAGCATGCACGTACAGGAGATGGGGAAAAAATGGGGGAGCATGCCGTACAGGAGATGGGGAAAAAATGGGAGCATGCAGGAGGTGGGGGGAAATGGGTAGCATGCAGGAGGTGGGGGGGAAATGGGGATCATGCACGTACAGGAGATGGGGAAAAAATGGGGAGCATGCAGCCACAGGCTGCAAAGTTGGGGCGCAGAGAGGGAAAGGGACGCCGCGGGTTGCAATACGGACCTCGCTATCCACTAACCACAGCAGGGAGTCGGACTGGAAGCCATGACCAACACCTGCAACCGCCGCCTGCATGCCACACAGTTTCGGCTCAGACACCCCAAGGTACAGAGGTCTCCTAGCTGGCAATGCCTGCCGAGAGCTCGCGCATCCTCTCGAAGCGGTCAGAGGGCTGTGCCGGAGACGAACCCCCACAAACTGGGCATAGGTATGTGAGTTGCAGTATTCAAACTGTGAAGATGTGCACAGCTTTGTGCCACCCAGGAGGCGCACCGGGGGGGTGGGCGAACACAAGGGTGCGGCTTCTTCGGTTACCTGTGCTGGAGCTGCTACGAGCTGCTGCTCGTGGAACACTGCCGGGTGGTCAAATGACGGCAGCTCCAAATATAGAAACAGCTGGCAATCCACAACAACCAACCAACCACTGCAGCAAATCAGAGCATCCCACAGGGCCCCTCCGAGCACTACATAGGCTCAGCGCTCGATGAACATTGGCCAAGTACACTTGGGCAGCGCGAAACAGCCCTCGCCACAGTGACAGCGGTTGAGGGTGCGCCTGTGGGCCTGTTACACTTGCACAGCCCTCGCCACAGTGACAGAGGTTGGCAGGGCCATCAATGACTGTGCCTGAAGTGTGGAGGTTGGCAGGGCCATCAATGACTGTGCATGAAGTGTGGAGGGTGGCAGGGCCATCAATGACTGTGCCTGAAGTGTGGAGGTTGGCAGGGCCATCAATGACTGTGCCTGAAGTGTGGAGGTTGGCGGAGCCATCAATGACTGTGCCTGAAGTGTGGAGGGTGGCGGAGCCATCAATGACTGTGCCTGAAGTGTGGAGGGTGCACCTGCCCACTGCTCCGCATATTGGCCTCGTCCTCTGCTTTGATCTGCAGCACACCCGGCCCCGCTCGAGCCTCACGGCCCCCCTCCCCCAAGGCCACTACTTGCAGGCCCGCTCGAAGCCGGTTAAGAGACTCGTGCATGCCGTCAGCCGGGCAGTTGATTTAGGCTCACTGCAACGCGATCCATGCTTGGTGTAGCGCCTCTTTCTGATGCCCCCCCCGGGTCCAGTGGGCGAGCGCAAGCTACGCCGAGGGCGGCCAGTCACCTTTTCTATCTGCTTCAGCGCCAGCAGGTCAAGCCATTCCACCTGAGCCGCAACCCTCCCCGGCAGCGATGTGAAGCTTACGATCTTCGCCATCACCGCTCGGAGGCGATTGGCGACCTTGCGATTTGCAGGCCGAGGTGCACAAGGCTCGATGATGCCAGGGTGCCAGAGGCCGAGGTGCACAAGGCTCGATGATGCCAGGGTGCCAGAGGCCGAGGTGCACAAGGCTCGATGATGCCAGGGTGCCAGAGGCCGAGGTGCACAAGGCTCGATGATGCCAGGGTGCCAGAGGCCGAGGAGGTGCACAAGGCTCGATGATGCCAGGGTGCCAGACGCCGAGGTGCACAAGGCTCGATGATGCCAGGGTGCCAGAGGCCGAGGTGCACAAGGCTCGATGATGCCAGGGTGCCAGAGGCCGAGGGACTGGCTCGCGGGTAATTTAGGGTGCACAAGCAACTCCGCAGTTTTCTCGGTGTCGTAGCAGCACATGTGGGGAGGGGACAGCGCGCAGCGAGGGGGGTTGAGTAGGAGGGGAAGGTACTTGAGGGAGATAGCCAGCCTCGTACTTCTTCATCACCTTGGTAATACGGTCCAGCTCCCCCCGCTCGGCCTTCGGGATCTGTCCCGCCCAGCTGCGACTTTCAGCTAAGCACTCAGCGAATGTGGACTACGGAGACCCTCGTGCGATAGCCTGTCTAGGGGGGACCTAGGGTTTCCGGCTCCTTGAAAATACCTGCAAGGAGGCGGACTAGGGGGAGCCTAGGGTTTCCGGCTCCTAGAAAATACCTGCAAGGCGGCGGACTAGGGCAACCGACCATCAAGATGGACCCACCAAGAGCCGAAGCCTGCACACTGCGATGACCTGAGCGGGATGCGCGAAAGTTTATCAGGAATGCCTTCGAGCCACGATAGTGAAGCAAGCTCCCCAATGGGCCCTTCCCCCCAAACGGGATGCATCGTCGGGAATGGATGGATCGTTGGGCTCTAGGGGACGTCGTTTGGTGACAGACAATATTTTTAGCTAGTTTCTACTGGAAGTTGCGCTCGCTGGGAGTTAACGCGCGCATGCCCTCAAGAGGACGACTGGGATTTGCCTCTAGGAAACCTACGCCATGCCCCGTCAGTTTCAGTTTCCAAAGCGGAGAGGCGGAGGAAGCTTTGCTAACAGAGCGAGTAGAGCGGCCTGAGTTGATAGTGGTGACGGAACCAAGGGCCTCGGGAGCGAGGACGCCCTAAAGCGAGTACAACTTAGTGCCTCGAGAGATAGCGCGTCTAGTGTGGAGGGGCCGACGAGGGGCTGTTGTCGCGGGACACCTTCCCAGGGGTCGTGGATGCGTCGCTAGAGTCCGCTGCCTGTCCACGTGTCAACCGCACTTTCTGCTTGCCCTGCGATCCGAAAGCTCTACCAGCAGGTCAGATACGCGTTCGCCCGAGCTGCAGCCCCAAGTTTGACCGCGACTCTCAACAAGCCCGACGAAAGTGAGCTCGCGAGGGAGGCGAGAAAAAGTCCAGCGAAGAACTTTTACCGTTTTCAATGTTTTATCCTTTCCGAAGAGGCGAAGCACCGCGCCGCCCACTGGCTCCTCCGCGTGCACCTCGCTGACCCTCCATACCGTAAGCACGAGCTGTGCGCTGACTGGGAGGTCGCGATACTGTGCAAACAGCAACCTCAGCTCAGGGACTCGCCTGCGGGAGCTTCCGAGTGCCAGCTCGGCGACTGGTCTGCGGGAGCTACCGGGTTCCGGATCAGCGACATGCCTGTGGGATCTACCGGACGCCAGCTCGGCGACTAGCCTGAGGGAGTTGCTGGGTGCCAGCTCAGCGAATGGCTTGTGGGGGTTACGAGGCATCGAGGTGAAGAGGAGGAAGCGGGTTGATTCACCCCGCCGAGAGCCAATAATCACCACGCACAATTGGATAGGAAGCTGTGCCATCGACTGGGAAGCCAGGAAAGGAAGAATAGTCTCGTGGCGGTGTGAAGATTAGAAAACGAAACGGACAGAGTCGAGACTGGGAAGGAATCAAGTGTGCCAATGTCTTGCGACTTACCTTCACACAAAGCGTCCGCCAGTCCGTCCAGTGACAGCTCTCTGCAGGTTTTTCGGCAAGTGTCGTACGGGTTCCGGCTCCTATAAGCTCACCTGTCCAAGTTTGCGATTCGGACACCATATGCGCAGCTTGCCTTCAGATACCAAGCCCTACTGCACCGAAGCTACATATTCGAACGAGCACGTCTTAACGCATCTCACTGGATGGTAGAGCGGGAAAAACATCACTTGATGAATGTATTTCGTTCAAGTATTTCGGTTGGATTGCCGAGTACCATCGGAGTATATATCGATGGTGGTGTAGAACTCTTGCGGCGACCTTGAAGGGAGAGCGAGATGCGTCAGGTTGGAGGCGAAGTCCTCCTGAGCCGCGTCCTTCGACACCTCAAGAGCGCCTGAAAACTTTTCAACCTGCGCAGCAAACCGACTGATCAAACCAGGAAACGCGCGGTTTAACCTGAAAACAACTTGACCAGTATTGCGAAAGGGATCTAGTGACACCTTTACGCTGACGGGAAGATTGATATCGCAGCTCAGGAGAAATTTCGGGGCACCGTTCCCGACAAGAACGCCCTCGTTTTTCGTCATAGTTGAGCGTCTATACAGAATACCGACCTACATTTGGCGTGCCGTCAGACAATAAACGAACTGGCTAGATGATAGTGTATAGAATCCCTGTTCAAAGACGAAACGCTTGACGTTGAGTTGACGTTGAGCTCGCCTTCGCTTGAGAGCAGCAGCACGCGACGGGCGGGGGAGAGAAGTTACTGTACAGTTTTATACTCTAATGTTTAACTATCATTGGTTAACTGTGACTAACTTTGACTATCTGATATTAGATTATGACAGGGGTGTCAGCGGGGGTCTGTAAGGGCCGCCAGGGGGTCTGAAAATCAGTTTTGGCCGTTTCAATCGGCCGTGGAGGCCCCCCTATCGTAACCCCCCTAATTTTTGTGTGCATTCAGGGTTTAGGGTTTGGTTTTGGTAGAATTACGTCAGAATCAGGTCAGAATTACGTCAGAATGTGTCATAGTGGCGGCTACGCCGCCGCCGCTGGCGGTGCCGGTGACTGTAGGAATTTGAATATGTCTTATGTGTTAAATATGGGCGTGCTATAAGGAACGGCGCAGCCTTAAAACGGGGGGACTCTGCCGTTTTGCGGCGGCGTCTGGGAAGAGAGAGGAATCACCTTCACTTTCTGTCTTCTATTGTTACTATATATCTATCATTTTTTAACCGAAAAAACGTAAAATAGAAAAGGGAGGTGGGAGGTGGAGGTTGGGTAATTTCAAAGAGTATTTTAGAAATCAAATGAATAATCTAATATATTTCATTTCATTATAAATACGTTTGAAAATCTAAGACCTCCGCCTCCTAACCTCCCTTTTTTCAAAAATTAATTTAATCAAAAATAGCGAGCGAATAATAAATTTGATGCAAATGAAAAATAAATGAAAAATAATTTCAAAATAATTTCAAAAAATGAAAAATAAATTCAAAAAATATATCTAAAATAATTGGTGTGTGAAATAGCGCAGTCTATTAATATATCTATCATATATCTATCTTTTTTTTAACAAAAATAAAATAGAAAAGGGAGGTGGGAGGTGGAGGTTGGGTAATTCTAGAAAGTATTACCGGAATATCCTAGTTCACTAGATATCAGGGGTCCCGAACTGTGTGTGGATAAACTGTCAAGATAAATAAACCCTAAGCTAGATATACCCGGAACGGTCTCGGACGGTTTCGGGGTCTAGCCTACCTGTGACACAACGTGTGTCACAACACGAACCTATAGATCAGTCAACAGTCCAGTGTTTGCCTAGGAGTCTGTCATAGGGGCCTGCACCGGGACTCCCGGTCAGGGCTGCCTATACAGCTTTCAGCACACCACCCCAACACTGTGGGTGGTGACTGTCTAGGAGAGTCAGGCAATGTAAGATAAGTCAGGGCAGGAGCCAGGTTGACAAACCTAACTGCTAATCCAACTGTGCAATTCTGAAACATAAATTGGAAACCCTCTAGCTAGCACAGGTGCAGAAACCTACGGGCATTGTGCACCCGCTAAACACGAACTGAAAAGCACCGAGCCAGCAAGCGCAGAAGATAGCTTGTAGATGTCAAAATCAAAACCATAAACCAGAAAAATTGTTGAAGTCACCGGAGTTCCGCACACCACCATGTTGGTGTGCATCCAAATGAGCATCAATCGACAGCACCAAAGTAGTTAGCGGTGGCCTCACTCAAGTCCGATCCGAAGGGAGGATTCCCGAAAGGACCTCTCTCATGTAGAGCCATACCGTAAAAGAAGGCCATGTCGAAACTCAAATCTGCCTGAGCAAGGTCCTGAAAGAGGTCAGGGGGCTCAGGCGGCTCAAGCGGTGGCACATTGTCAGCCAACAAGAAACCCTGAGCCGGGTTCACTGAATCAACAAAATCATTCGTAAAGTAAAATGACGGAGTTTCCCAATCGAGATCACCACCAGGCGAAGGCATCTCCGTAGCCGATGCAGAAGCTGACACAGCAGAAGCCGTGGAAGCCGAAACAGCCACACCTGCAAAAGAAATGCAGAAGAGGGAAAGCACCGCGAGAGCCCCGATCGCCGGCTTGCCAAAGCCGAAAGGTGGCACACCGCACCCGACAGTACCGGCCGGAGCCCGCGGCTTCACAGCGAAAGTGCCGTCCGCGAAGTCCTCGTAGTCATCCGTGTCGTAACCTGTCAGGTCAGACGGGTGGACGGCGGCGTGATTAACCGTCTGCACGAAGCCTCCGAACTCACCGCACGTCGCCTCCGTGGTGGTCACCCGCGCCGATTGAGTTGGCGCGGGCTCCACATCCTCCACCTGCGAGACAGGCATAGCAGGGGCCGGCACGGCGGACGCCGATGCCGCCGCACCACCTGCCGGAACCTGCCCCTCCGGTGTGATCCCCACCGCAGCGGCAGGACCACACACCAGAGCCGATGCATGCCCCTCCGCTCCGCTCCCAGGAATGAAAGATGCGTGGGTAAAATGTACATTGTCTTGGGCGGCCTGGACCTCAGAGGTGAGGGCATCAAGCCGCCGCAAGATGTCCTCGTCGTCGCTCCCGTCAGAAGGCGGAGGCGGCAAGGAGAAACCGTAGGCCGCCACGTCGATCCCACCGACGCCGTCCGTGGAGAGCACCGCGGGCGGACCATACGCCAACGCCGCATGCGAGAAGGCCTCCGGTCCGGTGTCTGCCGCGTCCTGGAAGACCTGCACGAGCGCCAGTGCGTGCAGGCCCTCCGCGTCCTCCTGCTCAATGGGAATGCAGAAAGCCGCGGCCGTGGTTGGCGAGTGTTGGCGACCGCCAAGCGGGCAGTCGCGGTAAGGGTGATATACCTCACCTTTACCGGCCTTGCGGCAGCGGTGGCACAGTGGCTTTGCCTTCATGCTGTCGCGGTCGAAGCCGACCGCGGGGGGGTTGCCGGCCCCCACGCGAAACCCCTTCGGATGCTGCTTCCCCCGATGCTGCGGCTGCGGCTGCTGCCCCCCGCCCGCACGGCCACCACGCGCCAAGGCCTTCAAGGCCGCAATCTCCTCGAGGAGCACCGCGTACTGCGACGACGTGACCAGAGCGGAGGGCTTACCGTCCGTCCCCAGCACCTGCTTCTCACGTGCCGCCACCCCATCGTCCGACTGCGCCCAGGCCTGAAAGATGACCACCACGAGGGCCTGGAGCGAGCGGAGAGAGATACCGCCGAGGTCACCCGCAAGCGGATAACGCACCTTCACCGCCGCGTAGAAGATTGGGTCGAGGCGGTTGTAAAGCGAGAGCTTGCGGGTATCGTCGGTGGGCCGCCAGTCAGGAGCGCGGTTATCCCGCACCAGACGTTGCTCACGAGCCAAGATCGGCTGCGGGTCAACGCCTGCGGGATAACGAAGAGCCGCGTGCTCCTGCTGGTGGCTCTCGCGTAGGGCTGCCGGCACACTCCCCTTGATGATGTCAATGAGAGCGCGACGTCCATCACGGTCAGCAGAAGAATGCGTACCCCGAAGCCAGGTGTCAGCCACATAGTTCCGCTCCACGACGAGGGCCAAGACGTCATAGAGGAGCCCATTAACTTTCTCGATAACCAGAGAGGTGGGGTCGTCGAGGTCAAAGGGGGCCAAGTCCAGCCCAGCGGACTGAAACTCGGTCCGAAGCTGCACCACCAACTCGGAGAGGCGGTCGGTGTCGTCGGTACCACGATAATGATGTTTCTTGGAACCAACAACCAAGGATATCCTCGCGGACACCCTTGGTCCACCAGCCCGATGTAAGCGCCCCTTGTATACCGCATCAACTGCTGCATGCTGGTCGACCAGGTTCTTCCGCAACGCGACAGCAGCGTCGCTGTTGCTGGAAGCAGCAGGGGGCACCACAGGTGGGGTGCTAGCCGTCGGAGTGTCCCGAACCGCATCCAGAAGCCGTATTGAGGCGTCCAAGTCGGAATCCCTCAATAGGCGCTTGCGAGCTCTTGTAGATGCTGCCATACTCTTGAAAGCCAGAGAAAAGATGATGCGCGGCTGCACGTTTGGGCGTTGTGGCGGAAACGGAGGGTAGGCGTAATGGCAGAACGTGCGGAGAGGCGAAACGAGCGTGGGGCACTTGCAGATGTCGTCGTGGTCAAAGGCGTCCGGAGCACCAGCCCAAAGTACGTAAACCAGCGGGATCAGGGCAGGTAAGATAACGTAAATGAACATTGCCAAAATCGAGCAATAGCAACGCGCGGTGCCCATGACCCGCAGCCCCAAAAGACGTTTACCGTAAAGCCATGTCACAAATCCTAGTTGCACCCAAACGCGCAAGTGCGCACCACCTCCTCAAGCGGCTGCTTAGCCAATCATGGCCAAGATAGCAAGTGGAATAAAAGCGTGGATGGGGCCACGACCTACCGGAATATCCTAGTTCACTAGATATCAGAGGTCCCGAACTGTGTGTGGATAAACTGTCTAGATAAATAAACCCTAAGCTAGATATACCCGGAACGGTCTCGGACGGTTTCGGAGTCTAGCCTACCTGTGACACAGCGTGTGTCACAGCACGAACCTATAGATCAGTCAGCAGTCCAGTGTTGGCCTAGGAGTCTGTCATAGGGGCCTGCACCGGGACTCCCGGTCAGGGCTGCCTATACAGATTTCAATAAATTTTGAATTTTGAGTGGTCACTGTATCATCCAAGATCCAACCGTTTCGCACACCATTGGGATTCGGACGTCGTATTGATGCAACACAACGAGACACCTTCAACAACATTGACAACAAGTGTCAAGCCCTGATCCCCTGATCTGATTACACGCAGTACGCACACTAGAATGCCCGAGAGCCCGACAGTTTAGTATCTCTTGTAGCAGCTAGCTATGGCACCGACGACGCGAGAATGAGCCTGAGTCAACTGTGTTAGAGGAACGTGCCGCTCGAAAGAAGAGCCAGCCGCGCAGCCGGTAGTAAACGTTTTCGATTTTCGATACGTTTAAGCGCAGCCGCTATGACAATAACGCGGGCGATCCTAAAATGACCGAGCATCGATGAGCGTGAGTCGCGTAAGCTTGCGAAAAAGCCGCCTTCGGGAAAGAAAACGTCCGGGAGTGGGCATCGTACCACGAAGGAGGCCAGCGCTGTTTCGGCTCATCAACGCATAAAGTTTCGGAAATTTCTCAGCTCGAGCGATCCAGCCAGCGAATCTCTTAGACTGAAGACCCCCAACGCTGGTTGCTTTCTTATTACCGATTTTCTTAATACCGAGGGTTTACTGTTATCCTTTGTATGTATGCAAAATCTGATATTTCGTGAGAAATTCTCGAAAAATCTGCGCGAAATTTAGGTGAAAATGTAAAGTATAGGTAGAAAAATATAGGTAAAATTCCGCGAAATCTGTGGAATCGCGTAGATATCCTTGTTGACAAACGAGCGCTCCAACGCCGTCACCAAGGAGTCCCACAATAATTGTCGATGAGGCTCACTTCCAGAAAACGATGACGCCTTGTTGCCCAAGGTGTACTTAGCAATACGCTTCACGACGTCGATGTCCCAAGACGATTGCAAAACTGCATTACCTCGCGTCCTGTCAGCCGCAGCAAGGCAACATGGGTTGACTGCGGTGTAGCACAATAGCGTGCACCAACATTCCTAGCAAAAATAGAGTCTAGGCGCATACGTGCGCCCACGTTCGGTGTTCCAATAGAAGATGAAGCCATCAGAATAGATTCCTGTAGGAGGGGCGTTGGGGAAAAGGCGAGGCGAAAATCGTAGAGTGGCGGGCGGCGTGTTGCGGTCACGGAGTGGGAGGGCGAAAGGGGTCGAACGAAACCAACGAAGTCAAAGATGCGGCGGCCAAGGAGTTGTCGACAGGGGTGATCAAGCCCAGTCCAAAACAATTTCCAACGCAGACAGTCGAAAGAGTTGCCGAAAATTCCAAATCAAAATCTCACCGCAACCGCGCGCAAACCGCACGCCCTAGATGTTCCAATTCAACACCTCGAGAGGCGCCAACGCCCCGCCAATCCGGGAAAAGCTTAGCCAATCATGACAAGATTAGGAATGATGTAAGCGGGGTGATACCCCATAACCTGTGAGATATATCGTTCAGCCGATATATCGGGCTCACTGTTGAATGCACACAAGTGTAAAAAAGATAAAAGGTAAACGAATATATTGAGTGTCTGTGACCTAGGTATCTATCACCTAGTACTGTACGAGTACTGGTACAACTAATTGGTAGTCGGGACCCTTACCCCTTACGGTGGGTACGGTACTGATTCCAGCACATACTGTATGCCACTACGTCGGGGCAGAGGTGCGTAGCGAGGTAGGACACTCCGATCGCGCTCGATATCGAATGCCTCGCGCAGAGTAGCCCATCAGACACAAGAACCCTGTTAACAAAAAGTTTTGTTGTAGGACTGTCGAACCGTTTTGCTTTAGGGACCAGTAGGGGAACGTATGCAGTTGATCAATCGCATAAGTATTACTGAATGGTTGGGGATATCGTATTGATACACGAAATATGCAACATACAATTATAACGACACCACTCACTCGGCGAGAAGCAAATCCTTGCATCGAGTACCATCGAAGCGGGATGGACCTGCGCAATTGAACCATTGTTTTGATCAATGTGGAGCCGAAACTGCAGTACGACATGCCTTTGGAAGCGCAGGGAAAATGCAGTGGTTGCGTATTTCACCTTGTGTTTTATTGCTGACTTGATCAAGCGCATAAAGCGTCGAAAAACTATCCAAACGGGTGCCTAAAGTATTTTGAAGATCTACTCTGCGGGTATCGCAAACTTACGGAGCGTTTGAGCAAGTACGGGATAACAATTTTTCCAGGCACAGGCGCAATCAATCGGAACATCTGCTGCATCTTGTCCTGCCTGTGCGGACAGCGGGTGTTTTAAAGCATCTTCCTTTGTCGCTCTGTGTGCTGTCTTCGAGCCTGCATCGAAAACGTAGGCATCGGAAAGTTACGGCGCGTTAGAGCAAGTATGGAATAGCAGTTTTTCCAGGCATGGACGCAATCAGTCGGTGCATCGGCTGAATCTTGTCCTGCCTGTGCGGACAGCGGGTGTTTTAAAGCATATTCCTCTGTGTGCTGCGCTGTCTTCCAACATGACGCGAAACCGCAAGCATCGGAAAGTTACGGAGCGTTTGATCAAGTGCGGCTTGACAGTTTTCCCAGGCATGGACGCATTTAGTCGGAATACCGGCAGCATCTATCTTGTCCTGCCTGTGCGGACATCGGGTGTTTTAAATCATCTTCCTCTGTGAGTTGTCTTCCAGCATCAAGCGAAACGCAGGCATCGGAAAGTTACGGAGCATTCAAGCAAATTTAGGCGCGGGCGCATTCAATCGGAATGTAGGCTGCATATCGTCCTTCCTGCGTGCACAACGGAGGTATAAAACATATAACCCCAGGAAAGAAGTCCTCCCCGGAGACCTCTCGGCAAATTTTCGAGAAAATATTTGTTTTTTTTCTTGTTTTAACATCTTTTTGCATACTTAAGGGTCAAAATTGTTTCGGCCGATCTTCGGCCAAACCCTCTTTTTGGGAGAGTCTCTCAGCCAGGGGCCGGTCAATCGCGACAGGACTTCTCCCCTGTATAACTCTCTGTGTTGTCGTACAGGGCTCGAAAACGCAGGCATCCTGAAAGATGATTTGTTTTGCAGCGCCGTCAGAGTTCACAATATTTGTCTTGAAGACCTTTTTTTTGGTGTGCTGTTTTCAAAGCTTGTGCTATCCAGTTGAAGTGATATCCAGATTTGAGCTGAAACCTTCAAGCTACCGCTTGGCTCTCTACGGTTGAGCTAATATCATACGTCTATGGTTGTGATTGCTTGGTGGTGCGTCGGGGTGGCGCTACTCTGGCTGAGACCAAAGCCTCCGGACGCGATTTTTCCCACTTTTTTAAGGACTTTTTATTTTCGTCTGTACTAGACCGGAGGTTACGAGCTGTGAGATATATAGCTACAACTATATATTGAGTTACGGTCAGAATGCTTTCACTTTCGGTGTTTGCACAAGTGTAAATAAACATAAGATAGTCTCGGCTTTATGCCGGAAACCCTAAACCTGTGACACCCGTACTGTACCGAGTACTAGTAAGATAACAGGAAGTGACACACGGTGTGTCACATCCAGCACACCACCCTGGACTATTACGGAGGAAAAGTTAGGGTGGAGCAGGGTTGTTGCAGTCTGAAAATACACCATCTCAAGCGGTGAAAACAATTTCTAGAGGGGGCCTGTGCTCTTGGCCAGGGCGGTCCCAAATCTCTAGCTAGCTGTGCACACAGGAAGCAGGGTATATTGCTTACCGTGGCGGGCCGGCCCGGGGCCGTACCGGCTCACCACTCCGGGCCGCATGCGGGCCGGCGGAATATATGGATGCGGGCCGTGAAGTTTGATATGACAATACCAAAATTTATGCAAAATTATGCGATTTTTACAATATCACCATACTTAAAATTAAATTTTCGCGCCTGCGGCGGGCAATTTTGGAGATTGGCCGTACAGTAATGGCCGAAAGCGGGGCAGTGGATTTGCTGATCGCGGCCCGCAAAAAAAAATGAGCAATACACTCTGACAGGAAGGCATCTTGGCCCGATACTGATCTAGCAAGCTACTACCTAACATCAAAACAACTCTAGCCACTTTGCAAGTGGTCCACAAAGCAGAGCTCGCTGTAGAAGTTGTTGTTGTCAATCCAAAACTTCAGATTGAAGAAGTCAAAAGTGTTAAAGTCCGGAAAGCCAGAGTCCAGATTGAAGCTGTCGCCGGGGTCAGCGGGTCCAGAGTCCAGAAAGGCGGAGTCGGTGAAGAAGTCCACCGTGCAGTCCTGATAACTGAAGTGCTGTCCGTACACCACCGACCGCGGAGCAATCTCCACGTCACAGAGCTCGGAGGCGGTGACGGTGCTGAGCAAAGCCATGCTCACACACATGAACAGAGCCGGAAGTGCTGCCGCCGTGAGGAAAGCACCAATTGAAGGTGTCGGAACACCACCAACCCGTGGAGCGGGTGACGGCACGGCATCGGGCAAGTCCTCGTCGTCGGACTCCGAGTCAGCCACGCTAGCAGAATCATGCGTGGAAGAAATGTACGGAGGCAGGGGGGTAAAGGAATTGACTGAAACCTTTGGCTCGGGCTCGAAGAAGCCCAGCTTCACAGACATGCCGTCCATGAAGGACTGCTCGAAGGGGGGTTTGTCGTCGATGAACTGTTTCGGAAGGATCAACGCGCTCTCGCCGCTCTCGATCTCCACCTGCGGCTCAGGCTCCACGATGGCCTCGTCGATCACGGCGGGCGTGGCCGAGCCGAAGTTCACCATGGGGAAGTGCTGTGATGTATGGTGAGCGGTCAGCAGCCTTTAAGCCGGCATAAGGAATGGAGACAGTATATAATAGATCCGACTGTTCCTCGTTGAGAATTTCCATAATCTGACCGTTTAGATATATAAAACACAATATATTAACCGCTAGATTCACCTTATTTGTTTGTAATTTATCATTATTTGCATTAAAAATACAAAATAAAACAAGGAATCGATAAAAGCATATTCTGTTAACTAGCCATTGGATTGGTCACATCTCATTTCAGAGATTTTACATAAAAGGTAATACCAAAGATCGGGACGTCTGATTGGTTTACAGTTTCGAGTAACATTTGAAGCATTCGATCTTTGCTCGCCTGCTTGCATTTCGCGTTTCAAGCAATATGATTGGCTAAACGGGGATTGATGTAGGGATCGGGGAAATTAATATTTTTGAATTTTGACACGTGGAGGTTACTCAGCGCGTTCCGGGCTACAAAGTTAGGAGCTTAGATTTCTAATTTGGCTAATTATATGCAAACTTACGTAATTATCGAAATATTGGGCCAAATAAATTTTTAAGCTCCTAACTTTGTAGCCCCGACCGCGCTGAGTAACCTCCGCGTGTCAAAATTCAAAAATATTAATTTCCTTGACCCCTGAAACTGAAAAAACTGAGATGTCTTGAATAAGGGATTTGTAATGTATTTGAGTTCTACTTGATCGCAGAGCAAATCTCGCTCGGAAAAGCGCCCAGGTGTACCGAGTTTTCGACCTCGCTCCATATTTAAGAAGCCCTCCGGCTTAAAGGCTGCTGACCGCTCACCATATGTGATGTGGAATCAGCACCACCGGCAACCTGCTTCAGCTCACGGATAGCTGCGCGCGCCTCGTGCACGTGGGTAGCAAGGAGAGAGGGCGGAGAAGGGATTGAGCCCGCGTACTGTGCCCGAAGGCCGATGTTGTTGTCGTTGGCGAAGGTAAAAGGCTCCTCGTCGTGACGAACAACGGGTTGATCATGCCGGTCACAAAGTTGAGCGAAGGTGGCGTCGTCCTGGGCGTCGAAGGCGGTCTGGAACGCGGAAACAATCTCGTCGTTCTCGTCGGCGGTCACTAAGTCGCGATTCCGCGCACGCCATGTCGTCCGTGGGGCAATTCGCGGAGTCGTGGTAGTGTCCAGGAGAACAACGCGCACACTCAGGGATGAAGGCGGAGGGGGCCACGTGGAACGAAATGTTGTGGGCGGAGTTCTTTTTGTACAGTAGTTGTCTTGCCGCCAATTGCCGTCGCTCTTGAGCGGTTGTGCGGCAAAGCGGTAATGCTTGCGTCCATAGGCCCCAACACGATTGTCACGGCCATGGAACTTGCCGTCGGCCCTCCTGTTACGCTCATCCCGCCAACGTGAGGGCGGAAAGGAGACTCCACGCTTACCGTCAGTCTGCTTCCGGCGGTGGCGGTGGGAATCAGCAAATCCAGAAAGTGGCTCGTCGTCCTTCGTGGCCGAGTTCTTGAGGGTCATGAGCGTGGAAGTTGCGGACTCCAACTGCTTCTCGAACTCCATGATGAGGTCCTTGACGTTCACGTTACCAAAGTAAAGCATAGTCGGTGAAGTCGAAGGTGTCGGCCTAAGCTGCTTCACGCGTCCAGAACTATTCTCGCTCTCCCAAATCTCGAGGATGTGGGCGTAGATGTCCTCGAGGTCGACCTTGGCCAAGTCCACGTCGAGCCGAAGCGGAGTGGTGACCTTGTCGTACATGATGGGGTCGAGGGACGCGAGGAGTTGTTTCTTGGCCATCATGTCGTCGAGCGGACCAGAGGGCGAGTTGCGTATAGCCGCTAAGCAGGCGTCGAAGTCTTGAATTCGCGGATCGGGGTCGAGCTTGGAGTCGAAGTAGATGGCACAAAGCTCCTCGTAGTTCCCAAGGGGTCGGAGAACACGAGGGAGGAGCCGCTTCGTAACTTCCAGCAAGGCCCGCGTCCCATCTCGCGGGGAAGCGCGTCCAGAGGCGTCCACCCAACGTCTGGCGGGCGAATGTGGCTTAGTCAAAGATGTCAACGTCTTGAAAAGAATGGCATTGTAGATGGCGTTGACCTCCTTGGTGGCATCCGCCAAGTCGAAGAGGGTGTCGTTGGCGGCGTCCTTCAGCTCAAATACTGACTGTAAAGATGTTACCAACGACGTCCATAGTACGTTTCGGTCCCATGGTGCTTTCGCGGGAGCGAGAGGAGGATGCACCTCAACGGGCAGAAAAGTGCCTTTTTCCTAACAATTTTTATAATATTCGTAAATTTCCTGCAGCCGTGTGGACAGGAGGGATATTTTTTCAAAAAATGCGTACTCACGTCGCTATGTCGAGCCGACCGAACCCGACAACACCCCAGACAGCGCGTGGCCCGCCCGCAACCCTACCCCACGTCCAGTCTTGGCGAGACAAGGAGAGGCACTAACTACAGGCCCTTCTCGCCGCTTGCAGGAATAAAGAACACCTTCCAGTCCGAGGGCTTTCCACAAAACAGCCGCAACCAGCCGCTCCATGTCCTCCCCGCTACACGAGGAAGCCCCCAACCTCGGAGAGGCATCCCCCTGCAGCCCTTCATCTGCGGGAAGCCCGCCTCGACCTTCATCTTCGGACTCTACTCCGGAGAACGCGGAAGCCGGGTACTGCTGGTGTTGCCTACACCACCGCAAGCCCAGGGTAAGAAGGGCGGCGACCCTTGTTGCGTGCTACTTCCAACATCCAGAGGGCCCAATAGCCGCCAGAACAAGGAGACGCACAGGGGCGCCCCCAACCCACCTTATCCGGCGTGCCCGGCCGGTGTGTGCGCAGCACGCACGGCAGTTCGCGACCCTCCTTTGCGCAGGGGACGATACCGCCACGGACCGCATCCCGTGGCTTTTGGGGGCGATAACCTCCACGATAGAGGTCAGGGCACCTCGGTAAGCAGAGGTCATTGGGCAGGAGAATATGCCCCACACACCAGCAGACATTGGGGGAGCGTATGCGCCGGTGTGGGCCTGCACAGGGATGACCTCGTTCTGGAGAGCGAACCCCGGGAGGCTCTTCCCGGGGGATCATTTGGGACAGGCAGGGGACACCTCAGACTACTCGTCCGACGAGGACTGCACGCCGGGCGAGGACCTATGCTGGGGCTGCCTCTTGCGTATCCACGTCCCTCAACGCATCCCGAGGAGGAGAGTACGAGCGAGGTGGGCCGTCAGATATTCTCAAGTGCAGGGGTGGTCCGCTGCGGCGCCACCGGCCAACATCTTGGAAGACGGGCTCCCGGTGGACGTGCCGCCAGTGCGACTCACCAGGAAGGTCTGCTACCGACACGCACGACTATTTGCGGACCTCTGCTGTGCGGGCACAGACGAAGGAGCAGACGGCATCCCCCTCCTGCGGGGGGTGCTGGTACACTCCATCATAGTAGTGCAGCGCCAATAGTGCATCCTGCCTGCCTGGACACACTTCACGTTTTGTATAAAAATAATATCCTTGTATTGTTCTTGTATGAGTCTCCTGCGGGACTGTGGACAACCGAGCTTTGGCCCGAAGCTACTGCTGAACCCACCCCCGGTTCGGTCTTCAGCCTTCCGCCCCGCACTGCTCTACATTGTCCCACCACCAGCTCAGCGGGAAGCTGCAAACCGACACCTGGGGGGTGTAACCATCCTCGAAAGGAAACCATTGAGAACGGGGGGGACCCTGCCAGAACAAAGAAGACCACTGCGGACCCCAAACGCAATAGAGACTGCATCACGCGCCCGCCACGCATAGCCGACTGCAGACCGGGAGTAAGTCCGACCCCATCGAGGGCCCGCGGAAGGGGGGCTGGAGAGTGCTTCCCCGGGTTTTGGGGGACATCTGCCAGCTCCCTGCGGAGAAACGGCAAAGGACCCGGTCTGCAGGCCGGGGTAGTTCAGACCACATGGGCATTTCAACAGTCCAGGTGCAGCAGCGCACATTGCGACCCCTTGCAAGGGCTGGGGGTGCCGACGCTCCGGACATCCCCCAACGCCCCTCACGCATCCTCCATCCCTCTGCACGCCAGCGGCCCGGGAGTAAGACCGACCCCATCGAGGGCCCGCGGAAGGGGGGCTGGAAGAAGCTTCCCCGAACGGGGAGCACTTGCCAGCCCCCTGCGGAGAAACGGCAAAGGACCCGGCCCGCCGGCAGAGGCAAAGCAAACCACTGCGGACCCCAAACGCAATAATAGAGACTGCATCACGCGCCCGCCAAGCATAGCCGACTGCAGACCGGGAGTAAGTCCGACCCCATCGAGGGCCCGCGGAAGGGGGGCTGGAGAGTGCTTCCCCGGGTTTTGGGGGACATCTGCCAGCTCCCTGCGGAGAAACGGCAAAGGACCCGGTCTGCAGGCCGGGGTAGTTCAGACCACATGGGCATTTCAACAGTCCAGGTGCAGCAGCGCACATCGCGACCCCTTGCAAGGGCTGGGGGTGCCGACGCTCCGGGCATCCCCCAACGCCTCTTACGCATCCTCCATCCCTCTGCACGCCAGCGGCCCGGGAGTAAGACCGACCCCATCGAGGGCCCGCGGAAGGGGGGCTGGAAGAAGCGTCCCCGAACGGGGAGCACTTGCCAGCCCCCTGCGGAGAAACGGCAAAGGACCCGGCCCGCCGGCAGAGGCAACAGGGACCACAGCTGCATCCAGAGGACCGGAAGGCCACGGGGCACATCGAGACCGTTCGCAGGGGCAGGGGACACCGTCACCTTGGGTGCCCCTTACCCTCTGCTCTGCACATCTCACTCCTTGGCACACCGGCGGACCGGGGGTAAGACCGACCCAGTTTTGGGCCCGCGAAAAGGGGGCAGGAGCCTGCTTCCCCGGACCAAAGGGGGCGGCTGCCGGCCCTCTGCGGAGAAACGGCGAGGGACCCGGTCCGCAGGGTAGCACGGGGGACACCAACACCCCTCGAGCACCGGCCGCCGGCTCCGGGGATAGGCGGGGCAACACGCCTCACCCCATGCCGAAAGGGGCAAGGGAGGCAGCCAGCAGGGCCACCTCCCCCAGAACATGGGGGAAGGCCACTGGTAGGGAGCGCTGGGTCGATCGCCCTACCTGGGAAAGGCAGCACGCGGATGTTCGCGATTGCAATAATAGTAGCTGCCACAGCGACCACGCCACTGGGGGCAAACGCCCCCCCCCCGAGTGCACGAGCCACGGTGTCGGCAACTCGATTAATGATCTGTACGGGCCTAAAAATATTTCCGACGAAGGGGCAACCGCTCGTGGTGAGAGGGCTGGCAGTATCGGGCCGCCCCCAAATCCTAATCACTCTCCCACCGAACGCCGTTTTGGGAGCTTTCAGAGAGACCCCCCTCCCCTCGGGGGAGGGGGCTGCGCTATATATCATATCCACAACGCCCACCGGAGGAAAAGGGACCTTTGTCTGGATGATGAATGCGTGCCCTCCTCCTGCGATAACATGACGAACGAAATAATCTGGGCAGCGGGCAGCACCGGAGATGCAACCGATTCTCTTGAGAAACATGCAACCCGGCGACTGCAAAAGGCGCCCCCCTTGAGGGTCAGGGACTCGTGCGTGTGCAAGCATGCCGAATGCAATAACGGCAATGCTGCACTGGCGGTTGGCCGGAGGGACGGGGAACTTGGTGTCCCCCGGGGGGCTGGGCTCCCACTTTGGACCACCAAAGGGGGCAAGACGAACTCAAACTTTGCCCAACAATCCAACGGAATGACGATCGGAAGGATGACCTCCAGGCCCACCCTGCAGGCATGGGGAGGAAGGCAGACCCAGAAAGGACACGCCGCGGGCACAGGACGGCCCGCAACTGCGGACTTGTTCGGCCCACAAGAAACCGGGGAGGGGCGCCCAGTACGGAACAGGCAGTATCCGGCGGATGATGAATCCCCCCGGGAGAAATGCATGGGATTAAGGGACCATAAACAGCGGCCCGGCTCAACAGGAAGCAAGCGGATTCGCCCGCAGCCCGAGTGGATGCTAAGTTATCCAGAGCGCGCCCACGCCCAGGGGGCAGAAACTGAGGGGGCTAAGGCCCCGAGCGCTCCCATAGGAACCCGGCACGAGGGAATGGGGCCCGCCTGTGCCGTGCACAAATCTCGCCCCGCGACACCTGAGGGAGGGGCACCGATGCTAACCCAAAAGCCCAAGGATCCAAGGGGTCTGGAGAAAAAGATTCGGACTCTCCGACACCCCTGTCACGGGCCCAGTGAACCGCAATGGCGAACGACGCATGCAGAACAAAGGGGCACCGTGGATCTTACCAGCGCGGACAGCGGAACGAAATCTGACCCTTCGATCCGATGCAAGGACTCACGACGCTCGACTCATGATCGGAAGCGTGACAGCGAAGGTGACGGTTGCCACGTGAACCGACGCGCAGAGGGACGACACTCTTCTGCGCACTGCGCAAGTGATACGAGCCCTACAAACTGGGCACTTCAAATTCGAAAACATCCTCACTCCCTGGCGCGGCAAACTTTCGGCGACAATACAATGGCGTCTGCAACTGGAGAAATTTCGGCAGTCAGCGAACAAGAGACCGAAGAACCAGGGCCCAAGCTACAGAGGAAGGGGGAGAGACAGGTGAACTTCCGCGACAGCGGACTACACCCCACCCGGAGCATCCCAACTGCTAGGGTGCCGTGCATTTCAGGACGACAGGTCATTATTGACGAGCTGTTCACAGGGAAGGAAGTGGTCCCGAGAGTCCCGGACAGGGAGCTCCTCACGAGAAGAACTCTGACCAACGACACATCCCTGTTGAGGTTCCGCACCTTTCCTAGGGGATTTGAGCCTCTCCCCTGGAAGGGGACATCAAGGGGAGGAAACGCGGGCCAGACACCTGAGGACGGGGGGGGGGAAGCACACTACCACCACGATCCGCAGGAAATGGAAGTTGAACCGGGACTCGCTGAGCGGGACCCAAGGCAGGCGGCGGGACAAGAAGCAGCGCCACCACAGGAACTTCTCCAGGCGGCGCCCGTGCCCACGGGGCTGTTCCCATTGACGACAGAGGTGGTGGAATACATTTCACAGGCACCTGTGCTGCTCAAAGCAGGGCTTCTTTGGGCTCATCTCGCAGAAGCGGGGGAGAAGTTACAGGGACAGGTGCACCCTGGACAAACTCCCGCAGCGGGGGCCCTGACCGCACAAGACCTCTTTGAACACCCGGCAGGGGAACCACTGCACACCATCTTCGGCACGGGAGGCGCTCCAGGGGGGCAATATGACTCCCTGTGGAACATGACGGTGCCCCCGGCCATTGACTACAACTGTCTGGCGCACACAGGAGATGGGGACACTCGCAGGTTCCAACAGCTGCTCCTGGCGGAACTCCAGGAAAGACTGTGGAACACAGGCCGCTGCCCCGCCAAGGGGGATATCAGCGTCACGTCCCCTTGGCAGGGCACTCTGAGGGCGACATTCACTGACCCGCTTCACGCAGCCATCGCCCTGGTGGACGAACGGTGTGCCCCGGCGGTGCCACTGGCGCCACCTCCGTGGGGCTACGCCGACCGCTGGAAGCACGGGGCAGTGGGCACCCCCAAAGCCAGTGTCGCCAGGGACGTGCACAGGTGCCCAATGAAGCAGGACAGGGACTCGCTCCCGGCCGACCGCACGGTCATCCTGCAGTCCGTCGGGCTGGTTGGGCAGGGTGTGGCTGAAGTGGCCAACAGCATCTCGGCGGGAGTGGTGCTCGAGGGGGGAGCCCGAAACATTGTTTACATCGGTAAGGGAAGGCCACACTGGGAGGAGGCCAGGGCGACAGCACTGGACGTCGCCATTGTGGTGTTCTCGCGAGCGGACGAGGCTGACAGGGCACTGCGGCTGGGTCTCCCATATGAGTTCTATGGGCACCCAGTCACAGTGCACAAATACTCCTCCACCGCAGATATCACAAAGTTCCAGGAGTGGGAACTGGAGGTGGTTGCCAGGCCACCGGAGGGCAGACACTGGCACTCTGCAGACAGGGTGGAACAGGTCCTCTCTGCAGCGAAGCGGGAGCTGCGGTCGCAGACAGGCATGGAGGTATTTCCGGTTCCCTCCCCCCCATCAGAAAGGGGGGTGGGGGAACTCATCACTCTCGCCCAACCGCTCCCGGACAGGGACAGCAGGGAGGCCTGCAGGTACTGGGTAACGGTGGAGGCTGCCACATACGAGGCAGTCTCGCATCGCACCAAGGACCGTATGTTCTTCCACATCGAGAACGTAAAGTTTCACATCGCCTGCAGCCCGAGGTCCAGGTGGATGACCCAACGAAGCCCACAGCAGCCCCCGAGACAGAGGCCCAGATACGCGGGAAAGGGGCAGGGCAAAGGAGCCAAAGGCTCATACTACGGTCAGGTACAGCCGACCCAGCTGTTTGCGCAGGACCAGGGGTACGGCAGGCAGCTGCCACCGGAGCCGCCAGCCGCGCAGGCTCCTCGGGCGGGCGGCGAACTAGCGTCGCTGGCCGCCTCCGTGAAGGCTCTCACCGAGGTGGTAAGCCAGCAGGTGCAAGCCTCGGACAGGCAGATGTCAGCGATCACCCAGCTGTCTGGGCAGGTCACGGGGCTGCTGCAGCACGGGGTCCAGCTGATGCCTCAAGGGGGGCAGAGCTACCTGGGCCAACAGCAACAGCCCCAGCAGCTGCAGCCCCCTCCGGCAGCCCCGCTGCAGCTGCCGCACCAGGTGCCATTGGGGCCGCCACAGGCCCAATATTCGCACCCGGCGCAGGGGCTGTACCCACAGTGGGGCACACAGCTCCAGCAACAGCCGACTGCCCAGCCCACTGCCCAGCCGAGGCCCCTGGCGGAGGCCCTGGGCAAGGACCCTCGGCAGTATGGGAGGCCTGAGACAGGCCCCGCAATTCCACAGGAGTTTGACAACCCTGACGGCAGGGCGGCACTAAAGCGCCTCGACGAGCTCAGGGCTCAGGTCAGTGCTCCCTTGCCAGTTCTGAATGCTTGGCCATCTTGCCAGGATGGTGATCTGACCAGTATAATGCAACCCCTCCACAGGCACACAGAATTTGATGCGAGACGATGGGCCGAGACCAGGCACCGGACGAGGGCAGACGGAGATGCAGAAAAGAAAAAGAAAAAAAGAAAAAATGTGACTCTTCCTACTGGAAGCGTGATATTTGAAGGTGCACAGCTGTTACGCCTGCCCCTAGGGAGATGCAGAATGCAGGCAGGCGAGCACACCTAGTGGAGGCACAGCCTGGAGGGGGCACAAGATGACGCCTCCCGGCACGCGCTGGCCAGGGAGGCGCAGTGGCAATAGGACATATGATAAATACCTGCAGAACAATGAAACCCATTGCTTATTTGTATTAACAGCCTCTTGTAATCACACCCCCGATCTGATAACGGAGGGTGACCACCCAAGGGAAGGAGAGTTCGAAAAATTTGGCAAAATGCTGCACTTCTTGTCACCGAGTCTCATGCTCCCGGGACACTTTAAACTCGTAATGGACCAGCAGCACACACTACCTATTTCCGCATGCCTCGTAACGATGGGAATCTTGGCTATTACCCACCGCGGGATTAGAATCTTAATAACACGAACGCAACTAAACGACTCTGCCTCAGGGGGGATTGTGTACTCACACCAAGGCCCAGAAGTCTGGGTTTGGAGGAATCAAAGGAAGAACACACCCTGGATGCACAAGAGGGGGAAATGGTATTGGAGAGAGGCGATGGACGGGGGAAGCCTCTTCTATGTCAATAGCGCTGCAGGGAGGACCTCCCTCCGCAGGAATTTTGCGGGGAGGAACAGCAACTGTGTTTTTGTTCCGGTCGGCATGCTGCGGAAAGTCAGGAAAGAGCTCGAAGATAGGGACAAGAACAGGAAGTCTCGCAGAGGAGGGGAAGATCAACCCTCCACCCCCCCCCTTAGCGGTGGGGGGGGTGAAAAGCGCCCCCCCCCCAAGGAACCAGACACGGGGCGCGAACCCCCAAGAGGAGGGGGGCCTCTACACGGTGGAGGGACGTATATCAGATGTGCAACTCAGCCGGTACCTTCACACAATTGACCCGGCTCCGCCGGAGGAGATGAACCAGCACAAATTCCTCTCCAAACTTCTGGCCAGGGATGGGATCGATGGCCTGCTCGCGAACGGGAGGTTCGCGTACCAGCCGCTGTGTGACGGAGAGCACTGGAGGGCCCTCTTCTTTGACCAACAGGCCGGGGAAGGGGGGGGCACCCACGTGCACCTCTTTGACTCCTACGGACCCAACCCACGGGAAGGAGCGAGGGGGCATGCTGAGCTGCTGGACGCCACCCGAAAGTGGGCAGAGAGAAGGACAAGGCAGGGGGTCCCTACCGAAATCACGTGCACCAAACTCCGTACTCAGTACGATGACTTTCAGTGTGGGGTCTGGGTCGCGGTGATGGCGGCAGCATGGTGCGACTGGACGAAATCCCCAGAGAAGTCAACCTGGCCAAGGGCGGCGCACAGAGCCGCTGGGGGCACTGGGAAAACGACAAACAATAGGGTGGCAAAACAACACAGAATCGTCATGCAAATCGCCACCAAGCAGGAGGAACACGCGGAAGGCCAGGCCGGCACCCGGAGCGGGAGCAGTAGAGTACCCGGCAAAAGGGCAGTGCTCAGGCCACTACAACAAGTGACGGGAAGTGGACAGGCGCCAGCTCAGCAGAAGAGACAGCATAGGGCAGGCGCAAAGACCGTACTTGGCAGCTGGGGCAATAGTGCACGAGAATCTAAAAATGAACCAAATCACCACAGCGATAAAGAGAATCAAACGCCCCCACCAGATGTGGGGGAGGAAGGTAGGCTGTCCCTGATGACCTGGAATATCAGAGGAAGCGACCACGCGTACTATGACCTCGCCAGGAGTTGCGAGGAACACCAGCCGGACGTGCTGGTTCTCACAGAAACAAAGGCGGCGGGCCCCACGGGACCAAAAAAACTCCAAGGGCTGGGTTACAGCGCCTGGCACTCAGCGCCGTGCCATGGAACCCAGAGGAGGGGGGCGGATGGTACTTCGTACAGAGGGGGGGTGGTCCTAGCCCTCAGACGCCCCTACGACAGGACGGACGTGCGCGCTAACCGTGAAGTCCCCAGATGCGCGAAAGGGTATTTACAGCATGTAGTTATTACGCTGCCAAGCGGCGTGAAGGTGCACGTGCTCGGTGTCTACAACCCTCCCCACCCGGAAGAAGCGGTGGTCAGGACGTGTATCCGTGACTACATAGCCCGAGAGGCCGCAGCGGCTTCCAGGAAGGGGGAGCACATGGTGGTGGGGGGAGACTTCAACGTCGCGGAGATCCCCAGAGAGCAAGACGGGATAGAACAACGTGCATGGAGAGGGATGTCTGACCGGGCGGGCCTTGCAGAGATCAGCTGCCCGCAAGGACCCACGTTTGGGGACCACAAAATCGATGGGTGGTTAGCGTCAGAAGAGCTTCAGCGGATCGCTGACGAACGGCACCCGATCGACACCAGGGCACACAGGCACTGCAGCGACCACCAAGCGGCAGTGGCGGCGGTGCCGCTGTGGAAGCTTCACACGACCACACCGATAGTGGAAGAGCAGGCGAAACCCGACCCGATCACGAAATATCAATTCCCGATCTCCAAAGCCTTGCAACGCTCAATGAAGGCGGCAATAGATTCGGCGCTCCAACCGAGTCTCAGGGAAAATGAATTCAAGACAGTGATCGAAAACGCGGTCGACGCGGCGGAAAGGGGAAGCCCGGACGCCAGGGAAAGAATTGATGAGGCCGGGAAGGCAGTTGATGGGGTCCTTCAGCAAGCCATGCGGGCCGTGGAGATCCCCCTTGAAACCGTCAGGTGCAAGCCCAAGGTCACCAGGGACCCCAACACAGGGGTCAGACTACCAAAAGCTAAATTCAGGAAGCGTGATAAAGCGCTGAAGGCAGCGGCGGTCCTACAGGAGATGCTTGCGATAGAGAGGGCAACAGGGGAAACCCCCAGCGCGGCACTGCTAGAGGAAGCCATGGCGGAGCCACGGGACACGGCGAAGGGCAGACCTGACACGTGTGCGGAGCCGGAAGACCCCCACTGGTGGGCGGAGTCTGAGATGCGCAGGTTCAGGCAGGAAGCCAAGTCCGTTATCAAAGACCACAAAGCCGAAACCTGGGAGACATTTGTCCAGAAATTCCGTAGTAACTACTATCGCATGAAAAAGTCAGCCCACAGGTTCGTCTTCAGAGACCGCGACGCACTCCCGAAAGGAAGAACCTTGGGGATATGGGACAGAAACAACAAAATGGCAGTCGGGGCGGTGGCCACCGCGGAGGCCTTTTCGGGGCACATGGCCCACTCGGACCCATATTGCTTCGAACACCCCAGGACGGACCAACTGGACGAAGAGATGCCATGGCTGGCGGCGGAAGCCCCGGATAGCATGAAACCGGGGCAAAGACCGAGGAAGACGGAGCTTGGGAGCAGGCTCACTATTGAACTCTACAGACAAATTGTCAAACGGCTCCCCAACGGGAAGGCAGCCGGCCCGGATGCGGTACCAAATGAAATCCTCAAGGCTATGCCGGAGGAATTCCACGAATTTCTCTTCTCGCTCATGAGGGCGATGTGGAAAGCGGGGATAACCCCAGGCACTTGGAAGTTGGGCACCTTTGTCTACCTACATAAGAAAGGGGACACCTCTGTGTTTTCCAATTACAGGCCCATAGGGCTTCTCCGCACAATTCTCAAGCTTTATACGGCAATGGTCACGGAAGTTCTATCCACGTTCTGCGAGGTAAACAGTATCCACAGCCAAGAGCAGATGGGTTCTAGGAAACACAGAAGCACGATCAACCAGCTCCTTCGACTGCAGCATGTTATCGAGGACAGCAAACTGTCCCACAGCCAACTGCATGTTCTCTACGTGGACTTCGAGAACGCCTACGGGTCGGTGGAGCATGACAGACTCCAGCACACCATGAAGTACCTGGGGATCCCGGAGGACGCGGTCAGAGTGGTGGCAGACCTCTACGGGGGGGAGGCACACAAGTCACCTTTTAGGATGGCCTCAAAGATAGAGCACCACAGCTCGGAGCCCCTCATGGTCAAAAGGGGACTAGTGCAGGGAGACTCGCTGAGCCCCCTACTCTTTATTCTCTATTTGGAACCCCTACTACGCTGGCTCAAGGCGGGCAACAAGGGGTATCTGCACCGCCTCACGGATTCGGACAAACCAATTCGCACTTCCTCGGCGGCATATGTGGACGATCTCGCCCTGATCGCGGAGTCGGCAACGCAACTGGCAGTGCAAGTCAGGAAGCTGGAGCTCTACTCCAACTGGAGTGGACTTCGAATCAACAAGACCAAATGCGGAATTACGGGAACGGACGAAAAAGGGTCTCCGATCCCTGAGGAGACATACGAGGATGTCACCATGCGCACCCCCAGGGTAGGCAAGCATGGATTCCCGTACCTCCACCCGGATGACCCATACAAGTACCTTGGGATACAAGTAGCCCTCTCGGGGGACTGGACGGTCCAAAAGCAAGCCTCCTTTCTGCAGGCAAGGGAAAGGATACAGGCGCTCCTCCACTCCCCTCTGACGAGCGGACAGCAGGAGGAGGTCCTCCGCTCGGCAATTATAGGACAGCTTAGATATGCCCTCCCCTTAGGGATTTTTTCTACCAAGGAAATCGAGGACCTAGACGCGATTATCGGCGGGGCATACAAGCTCCTTAATGGACTGCCAAGAGGCACCGCTAATTGCTACACGGCACTCCCGAAAACCTCCTACGGGCTTGGGCACACACCACTGCTGGCCACGTACGCACAAAGTGTGGCGAGCGCCCTGCAGATGGCCACCGCCACCAGGGAAGACCTTCGAGAAAGGCCGAGAGAGGTGTTCAGGGAAAGTGAGGCCTTTCATGTCAAGCAGACCTCTCAACTTAGTGCCACCACGAGGGGGCTGGTCAGGTATCATTACAACCGCAGACAGGGACAGGTGGACGGTACGGTCAGAACTGGGGAACTCGACAGGTGCTGCACAGCCCGGCAACTTGCGGTGCTACGTGAGCACCAAGTCTCGCTCACAGGATCTGGACCGCTACTGGCGGACCTGATTAACACCCAGCACGGGGTTATCTCCAAACTTGCGAACGCGGTTCGGAAGCCCTTCCCGAGTGCGCTCGAAGGCAGACACAGAACGGTCGTTGACCAGGACACGGGTGAGGAGAGCGTGAAGATCTACTCAGTCAATGACCAGGAGGAAATTCCGCTTAGTCTGACCACGCTGCTGCCTCTGCTCCCTTTCGTGGAGGAGGGGTTTTATGTGGCGAAGGGGGGCACCCGTGCGTGCACCCTCAGAGAAGCAAAAACAAAAGTCCCCGCCAGATTTCAAGGGCGCATGCGAACCTTCATGCTCATGCTGTACCCATATATATGCGAAGCGCTCGCTGACAAGCCCAACGACGCGCGATTCTGGGACAACCCGAAGAACCTCACCCTCAAACCCCAGTTTATGCCGTCCAAAGAGGCACACAACGCTCTAGGGTTCCAAAGGTTGGCAGAACCCCAGGCGACCGAAGGGGAAGAACTAACCACTTGGGAAGAGGGCTTCCACCCCACTCAATCCAAATGGGGCCCACGATCGCTGTGGCACGCAGGAAGAAGAGGACCCCCCACGACCTCCATGCAAGCCAAAAACGCCTTAAAACAAATGGCGACAGGTTATTGCGCCAAGGATGAAGAAGACCACGAAGACGCCTTTAAATGCCACGATATTGGAGTCAGACCCACCCTGCTTGAGGACCCGGGGGGTAGAGTCATGATAATGGACTCCGTAGGCGTGAGACCCAAGGCGGAAAAATTCCTCTCAGACCTGCGACACGCAGCCAGAGCTGGAGCAAGACTCACCGAGAGGGAGGCGATGGACAGCAGGAGGGCGATGAGGAGAAACCGCTCTGCGGGGTCCCATGCGGACAGCCTCCTGAAGGGGGGAGGAAGAAGAGGAAATAAGCCCCGGAGGGAGGGCACCCCCAGGCACAGGACGGAAGGGGTCTTCTCGGACACCAGAGGCAGGGAGGCGTGGCTTAGCTCCATACAAGTGGAAACCCACAGCCTCTGCACGACGGGCTTGGACACAGTGTCGATGCACCAGACGAAACTCGCGGATGCCCTCAACGGAACCGAGTTCGAGCAGTCGGAACAATACGAGGCGCAGATGCGCAACACGATGGAAACGGTCCGGGACGAGGGATTTTCCTTTGTCCTGACTTGCGACGGCAGCCACTGGAATGTGCTCCTATTCGGAAAAAATGAGGACACCAGTGTTTCAATCTACCTCTACGACCCAATGGGGGGGGAAGACACGCGCCTATTGACTGCGCTGAGACAGTGGGCAGGACCGCCGGGATGGCCGCCGGTCAACGTAACGGTCTCCAACATGGGGGTCGCACACCAACGGGACGGATACCAATGCGGCGTCTGGGTGTGCTACATGATTGACAAGTGGCAGGAATGGAATAGGTCCACCACAGGAGAGAAGTGGGAGTCCTGGATCGGGCTGCATGGGCCCCCGGTGGGCGGAGAAGCTACGACCTCCAAGGGATACAGGAAAGCCATGAGAGGCCCAATCATGGCGCGCATAGGAGAATTGGAACAACGGGAGCGCCACCACGTGTTCCACGGGGAGGGAGAGACTCATGACCCAATCTCCTTCGAGGAAGTGGATGACGAAATCCAGGAAGAGGCCGGCGCGGGGCCAATGCAAGTCGGGAGGAGCCCGACCAGGCAGACCCAGGCAAACACGGTGCCAGCAACCCCCAGGCACGCCCGGGAGCTCCCGAAGGTCGGTGAGAAAAGGACCAGGCAGATCATACAAAGCCCCCAGGCCACAGTGGAGAGCGAGGAGATCAGACCCAGGCCGAATCCGCCTGCGCAGACGCCCCAGAGGGAAACAAGCCCCCACCGGGTCACAAAGGTTAGCCTGGAAGACGGCAGAGGCACGAAATGGAAGGGGACCGCGGCGCAGATCATGATGCTGAGGACATGGGTCCTCGCTCAATTGTCCAAAGGAGATGTCAGGACTGGGGAGTTGTTCCAGCATGCGGCCAAAATCGGATTCCCGAGAGACGCGGTTAGGCTGATGACCACGCACCTCGTAAGCAGTGAACAGGTCGCATGGGCAACGCACCCCCCTGTTAATGACTGCCGGAGCAGGAACATGTGGTGGAGGATCGACACCATGGAGCTCTCGGTAGGCGCTGGCCCGACGGTTGCCAATGATCCGGAAGTGCTCGAAGAAACGGAGGAGGAACCCCAGGCCGTTGAGGCGTCCGAGAGCACCACAATCCTAGCGGTTAGGACGCACTGGGGAAGCAGGGAATACCTGCTTGGGCCAATTCGCCCACAAGGGGAGGCATGGGTCGAAGAGGACACACTGCTGACAGGAGGAATTGCGGGAATGAACCCGAGCCGGGCCGAACGAGAGACCGACACGTTCCACAACAAGGAGCGGGAAGCACAGCAGGCTCGGAGACCCACAGAAAGAGAACCGCTGTCAGGAGCTCCCACGAGGCATGCCCACTACTGGCCGGGGGTCACCAAGCTCAACATAGACACTGAACCCTTTAACCCAGACTGGGACGCAGCACCCTCGGGCAAGTGCACGCTCACGACAGAGACAGGCAGGCACCACGTGTTCGCGCACGACGAGCGGGGCAAGATGGTAGGCGCCCTCAAAGAAGAGGTACTCGATAGGCTCTACGACAGATATGTGGCCGCGGCGGGCACGAACAGCGCAGACCAGACCCATACAAGGGCGGGGGAAGAGCGACGGCGGTCCTTCGAGGAGCGGGAGCCACAGCTGGGCACAGTCCACGGATTCGCCACAGAAGTAGTCCTCCTGCTCAAAAGATATTCCTGCGAGGAGGAGGAGGAAGTCAAGAAAACTGCACTGCAAAATCACTGGACGCTCCCTCCAGAAATTATGCAAGCGCTCCAGGAGGCCTTCGGGATCCAGGCGGAGATATTCGCGTCGCCGCTCAACGTACACAGCCACACGGCGACATACTGCTCCAAGTTCGACAGGGACAAGATTTTCGGATCCAAAGGGTCTGCATGGGACACCCAATGGGGAGAACTGGGCGCCTTCGAGTTCAATCCGGAGTACACAGCGGCAGACCTAGACAAAGCGCTTCAGGAGGCCCTGATGTCCACCATGGCGAAAACCCCGGTACTGGGGGTAGGAATTTACCCGGCCTGGACGAGAACGCCAGCCAAGGCATACTGCAGGAGGTATGGAGATACTAGGATACATGAATTCGGGGTGATCCCAAGAAAAAGCTTTACGTTCCTTCCCCCAGACCACTGGGGAGGCACCACAGTATCAGGCGTCACGAAGAAGGACTACAGCAACTGGGGAGTTAGGATCCTAGTTGTTGCCAACGCAGAGGGATGGCAAAAATTCTGCCCGGACCCAGAAGGGGCAGCGGAACTAGTCGGGAAGGCCCTGCAGCGCAGCACGTACTGCACGGTCCGTAAGTACCACACGATTCGGAACCTCAGGCCGGCCAACCCGAGGGTCCACACCTCGGATGCAGTGTCAGACATGGCGGCGGTTAAAAATGCGATGGAGAACGCTAGTCAATACGACATGATCTTCGACCCTCACCCGATGAGAAAATGGGAAATACCGAGCATGTCGCGCAGACAGGGATGGGGGAACGAAGGGGGTGAGGTCCCCAAGGAAGACCGCACCCCGGAGGCGGCGAGGGCCATGAGACAAACATGGCGCGACAGGGGACTCGCCGAGGTCACGATCACGGAGTACCATGCGGCGAACACGGCATGGCCTTTGGACAAGATCAAAGAGGACTCGAGGGCCAGATGGCTAAAGGCAATGGAGCGCACTCCCATGCTCTTCAGCAGACAAGACAGGGACAGGGGACACACGGAAGTAAGGGAGAGGTTCCCCACGTGTCCCATTAAGCACAAAACCGGACATTCCAGAACCCTAGAGAAAATCAACAAAGCCTGGGATGCAACCTCGTTCCTCTATACGGATGGATCGCGACTGGACCCAGAGGAAGAAGGGGGGTTACATAGAGTGGGAGCGGCCTACTGGGACCCCAGAGGGGATGAAAACCCCAGAACTTGGAGGGGCACGTGGTCGACGGGTGGACACCTCACCATCAACAGGGCGGAACTCCTGGCGATCCACGCGGCACTCAGGGCCAGAGAATGCACAACACCGGGCGAGATAGCAATCTGCACGGACAGCCTCTGCAGTATGTACCAAATACTCAACATGTTGTTCAGACCCCACACGATGGAGGGCCATAGACACAGGGATTTGCTTGAGGATATACTCTCCCTGGTCGAACAGCATAACAGCCAGGGAACGAAGGTCTCACTCAGGAAGGTCAAAAGCCACACGGGGGTGAAGGGCAACGACAAGGCAGATGAGGCGGCCAAACAGGCAGCAGAAAACCAGGAGGGCACCACCCAAATTGACCCATGGGACAACAGGACCATGTACACGCTCGTGGCCAATGCCCGAGATGGTGAATCGATGAGGCCCCTGCAAGGGGAGGGGGCGGTAGAAAGGTATGTGGCAGAAAGGATTGCACTAAAAGCGACACAGCACAGGTCAGTGAGAAAATGGCTACAGCCCCCGAGCAGCCCGTGGGAAGAATGGGGAACACCCGGCAGGGGAAGTCGGGAGGGAGCTCTCTCAGTAGAGGGCTCTATGACAGAGAACCCCACGACCGGCGCCCCAGGGCCAGCCCAAGGCCCCGACCGGGGCCGACAGAACGTGGAAATGAGGACACCAGGGGAGAATCTCCAGGAGCCGATGCTCCTGGAGGAACTCCAGCACGCTCCCTGGAGCCAGGGCGACCCGCCGGAGCGACGGGAGCCGGGCGACCAGGAACAGGTACACCCGCGGGATCAAGTGACCACTCAGGACGAGTGGGACCTACTCTGGGAATTCGATGAGACGCGGGGGCCGCCTCTGGACATGGACGAGAGGGGGGCCATGAACTCGCCAGACAGAGAGATGATGCAAGCGATCGAGGAGGCAGAACGTGAGGACCCAATTGACGGTCTGTGCCGCTCGATGATGGAGATGGACCTGGGAGAGTCGGAACTCCAGAACCTGACGGACGTTCCACAACAAGCGATAGACGCCTACCAGGAGGCGGCCCCAGAGAGAAGAAGAAAGAGAAAGAGGGACCGGGAGGCCATGCACCGGGGAAACGGAGACAGGGCCGCCACAAGCCACGCAGACGCTGCCGCAGTCGAGACACACATGGGAAGAAGATTGGAGGAGCCCCCGCGGGAAATTCTCCAGGACAAGTCGATACCAGGAATATCCAATCACTTCTGGAAGATTACTCCACCGACGCTCAGGTCCCTGATTCTAAGATGCCGGTTTGGGGTCCTCATGACGACTGCCAGAAAGCACCTCATATGGCCGAACAAATATCCGGTCCCGGACTGCGCCCTCTGCGGGAGGAGGGACACTCCGGCACACAGGCTGGCTGGATGCAAAGACGAGACCAGCATGAACATGGCCACAGCCAGGCACAACGAAGTGGCAAGGACCCTTTACGAAGCGATCAGGAAGGGACGAACGGGCGCCAGTCCGATCTGGATCGCGCACCACGCTGGGCTCGACGGGACTAACAAATGTACCCGCCCGATACCGGACTTCGTACTCAAAAGGGGTCAGTGCCGTAGGGATGGAAGGGACCACCCGGGGGCGAAGGACCCCCCAGACGACATACCACACTTTGTGGATATTGTCATGATCAAGGGTGCAGAGGACGTCAGGGACGCCCCCCCAGGCAGGCCGGAAAACACCCACAGGGAGGATGTGGGAGAAATCCACCTCATAGAGGTGGCCTTCACGTGGGACACTCGCTGGTATGTGTCCCTTCACGATAAACTCAACAAGTATGAGCCCCTTATGGAGCTACTCAGATCCAAAGGCTATAAAGTGTTCTTTCACCCGATGGTTTTCGGAACCACGGGGTCGGTATATGAACACAACGCAAGGGCTCTCACGCAACACCTCGGATTCAACAAGAAGGAAGCTGAGGCCCTCCTCAAGAAAATCAGTAGCATCGCGGTGGAATGGGCTGCCAAGATGTTGATTTCACACAGCAGGTCGGAGAAGGAGAAGGCTCTAAAAAACAGTAAGAAGCCGCCTTGATTGTGCATGTGACTAGGGGCAGGCGTAACAGCTGTGCACCTTCAAATATCACGCTTCCAGTAGGAAGAGTCACATTTTTTCTTTTTTTTTTCTTTTCGGTCTTATTCGTCACCTCGGAATGATGCATTCTTGGTGCCTAGAGCGTCACGGGACGCCCTCTTGATCAAATCCACGTCCCATGAAGAATTCTGAACGGCCACGGAACGTGTCCGCTCAGGGGCCGTCAAAGCCGCCGCCGGAGATGCAGGCGTCGGCCGATAGCGCATTCCCACGTCTCGGGAAAAAATTGTGTCGAGCCGGATTCGGTTGTGAGCAAGGCTCCTAATCGGTTTAACCGATATTCCGATATATCGATATATCGGGAAAAAACGGGAAATCGGTATCGATCGATATCATTTTTGTGCACATTTCATCGATAAATCGGTATCGATTCAGTTTAGTATTGGCGGTCTTATGTATTGTATACGGAGAATTGTATATAAAATTCAATGATCGATATGAATCGATATCATCGATTATCGATTGAAAATGTTGAATATCGAAATCGATCGATATGTGATACGGGCTGATATGCGAGCCCTCAATATATCAATAATATAATAGAAAGCGCGGTGTTATTGGACTGTAACACACGTGCAAGTTATTAGCGGGATGAGTGCAGACTTCTGTGAGAAGATACTGCTCTAGCACAACGCTAGCTCATCTATACCGAATGTCTCCCATCGCATAGATGGTACCGCCATTGGGTTGTGAACCCGAGACATTGGTTGAACGACCAGTATCGGCAGAACGAATGATGCGTTCGCCCTATGATACTGCGCATGCTTGTTCCGCACATGCTAGAAGCGAAGCTGATTTCTTGTTTGTTACTTCAAGATTGTATCTTGCTTTGCCATCTTCGAGTTCGACATACGAACTCTCGATGACATGTGTCATTCAAGTCTTTCCTTGAATAAATGACAGATGATGTGACTTATCATCTTGATGACATGTACAGTCATAGTCGACCGTACTGACGACTGTCTGTCATTATAATATATGACATGACTCGACTTGGCATGGCATGGTATGACATGTCTGACAGGTATGACACGTATGACATGTATGACATGTATGACACATGTGTCATCGGTCATAACCCTGACAGATCTCCCCTCTTAAAAGAGTTGTGACCTCACAACGGGCATACCTTTGTATATGTCTTTGATGTCATTGTTGTTGTTGCTTCTGCTGGTACCAGTCTTCTTACACCGATTTGAGGCGTCCCTCATGGTGTTTTAGGATTTTGGGGGGAACTGAGTCCACTTTAGTCCCTCACCTTAGCATGATGCCTTACAGGCTAATGCCTTACAGTTCTTAGGATGTAGCCCCCTTTGAATTGCGTATCGTATTGCAGAGTGACGATTCAAGGTTCAATGAATTGCGTTTCGTGATACAGATTGACGCTGGATTACTGATTGATCCACACGTATCGTGCGTCAGAGTGACGATTCAAAGTATCCGAGGTGTACGTTACGGATTATTGCGCTAGCCGTCGTCGCTTTAGCGAACGATGATCCCACGATTTAACGATTTATAATCGCACGATTCTCGGCCTTATATATACAACTGATCGTTTGCTGTTCGTTTCCACAGTTGTTATATATTGTGCACCCAACCCTTCCTCCCCTCTTGAAGCAACTTCGGAGGTTCACAGGCGGTCATGGGGAGCCCTTTGGATGTTTCCGGAGTTATTTCACCGGGGGCTTGTTTTAATGCAAACAGAGTGGCCCTGCTTAACGGGATTGGACTTATAATCCTTTACCCGGTCTGCTCACTCTTGAATTATTGGTCCAGTACGCACGCTTTGACGAACATCTGTCGCGATGAGTGAGAGTGGATTCGCCACGTACTAATGTGAAATTTATTTTAGTTATGTTTGTCAGGCATAACTTAGGATCACAACTCCGTCTACCTCAGTCGATGTCTCCGGTAGCTTCGGATGACTGGCCACAGAATCCGATGACTAACCACGGTCTTGGCAAAGGTAGCATTTAGCAGTTTTTATTTATCCACAGATATGATATCTCGCATGTGTGCGTATCTGTGCAAGGGTATGATTTTGTACAAGGCTCACTACACCTTTAGCAAGGAAGGATCAATTTCCCGCTTCTATGCAACATAATGATAAAACATTAAGAGCAAGGTATATAGATGATCGACATGTATTAGTATATATTACAAGAAGTAAGGGCATCAGGCTTAATATAATGTTTAGCCTTCATAGGCAGCTATTATGTCTGCTGCATTGGTCAGCTCTGTGGCTTTGACCCAGGTGTCATGCTCAGGGCCGTAGCCTGCATATCGCACTAAGTAGTACTTGACACCTCTAGTGATCTTATCTGAGAGTATGTGTGATATCTCAAACAGTGGTTGCCCTTCTTCGGTGATCATCTGTGGCAGAGGCAAAGGTGCTTGAATCGAGTCGTTATACAGCTCTATTCTGGATACAGGCTGTACCGGATGAATACGGATATCAAGGTCTCCGAAATCTAACTCGTATGCACGCCCATGGCTAAGCACTTTGGATATGGTGAACGGCCCAATATATGGCTGCTTAAAGTGTCTGCCTGCCTCTGTCAAACCAGTCCATTGGATAAACTCGGTCCGTAAAAGAACTTTCTGCCCAACTGCATATTGCCGAGGCATGTGAGTCTTATTGAATCTGGCTTGGCTAATTTCTGCTGCTCGGGAAATGTTGTCTACCGCGTTGGCATGTACAGCCGAGTACTGGTCAAAATGATCTCGAATAGCTCTTTGTATTGGAACAGGAGCTTCTGGCGGAATAGTGATTACCAGATCATGAGGCGAAAGTGGTTGCGCCATCGAGTCGAGATAGAATGGTGAATAACCAGTTGATGCAGAAACTGTGTTGTTAATTGCAAACTCCACCAGAGGCAACTTGTCCTCCCACGAATTGGCTGAAGTATCATTGCAACAACACCTGTGGATGAAAAAATACTATCTAATCAGTTTATAAACCAGAGGATGGTGAAATCGAATCATGAATCAACAAATTGAAAAGTACCTGAGGATATCCTCGATGAAGGCATGGCTCCTCTCATTGGCTGCATTCGATTGTGGATGGTGTGAAGACGTCATGGACAATCTCGTACCAGTAGATTTCCACAGTGTCTGCCAGAATGTAGAGGTGAATCTGGGGTCTCGATCTGAGATGATGTTCCTCGGAAGACCATGGAGCTTGAAGATATGCTGCATATATATAGAAGCAGTATGCTGAGCTGTCCAGGTCATGCTGAAGGGAATGAGATGACAGCGATGAGAGAATTGGCACATTACCACAAATATACTGTCGTGCCCATTAGTGGTGATAGGCAGATCAGTAATCCAGTCAAGAGATACATCTAGCCATTTTGTCTTAGGCACACTATATCGTATATGTGCCTGACCATAAGGCTTGTGTCGTCTCGTTTTCTGGCGTTGACAAACGGGGCACTCCCGAATGTACTGGATGGCTGCCGTTGTCATTCCTGGCCAATAATATCGGCTACGCAGAAGATGAAGCATGCGATTTTTGCCTACATGACCAGAAATAGTGGCTGAGTGGCACTCATGAAGGAGAATGTGGCGAAGCTGTGTGATCTCACCGTCATCTGTGGGGACTTTGGCTGTAGGTGGAATGTACAGCTGTCTGCCATATATGGTCTTGCGGTAGATCAACCCCTGAATGAGCTCGAAGCTGAAGCTGCTGACTGACTGTGATGAAGTCGATGATGTCAGCTTAGCCAAAATAGTCTGTGCAAATGTATCACGATCATATTCGGATATAATGATGTCGTGTAGCTGATGAGCTGATGAAGAAGATATAAGAGCAATGAATGTAGGATCTGCAGATGGCATGACTTCGCTGATGTCTATGTGTTGCGGACAATCAGTGAGTTCAAAGAGTGCAGAGATACGAGTGAGTGCGTCTGCAACCTTATTCTTATCGCCAGAAATATGCTCTATACGGAAGTTGTACTCGGAGAGCTCATCCAACCACCTTGCCTGTTTGGGGCTCAGTGTGGATTTGGACTGGAAATAAACCAGTGGCTGATGATCTGAGCGTACAATAGTCTCAGGAGCTCCCAACAAGATGTGGCGAAAGAATCGGAAGCCCTCCACAATGGCAAATAGCTCGATCTCAGGAATAGGCCAACGTCTCTGTGTATCGGATAGAGTGACGCTGTGATAGCCACATGGCTTCATACCTTTTCCTTGATCCTGGAGTATCACTTGACCAACGTGTGTGCCTGATCCATCGACCTCCATAATAGATGGCAGTTTCTGATCTGGAAGCTGTAGTACTGGAGCGTTGCAGATGGCACTTTTGAGATTATCAAATGCCTGCTGCTGCTCAGATTCCCAGACAAACTCTGCATTATCTTTAAGGAGACGATTGAGCGGCTCGGCAATCTTGGAGAACTTTGGTATGAATCTCCTGAATTGACCGACCATGCCCAAGAATGACCGAAGGGATGACTTGCCATCTTTAGCCATACGGCGTAGAGGCTGCTTTCCAACGGTAGGACCATACGACACTGGAGGCTGAATTGCCATGACTGCTCGGATTCTGTCTTCGATGATGGACAAGCCTGCTTCAGAGATGTGATGTCCGATAAAGTCTATGGATCTGACGAACAACTCCACCTTGGAAGGCCTGATGAAGAACTGGTGTTCTCTGCATCGCTGGAGAAACTGTCGGACATGCTTCACGTGGCTGTCAAAATCCGGACTGTATACGATGGTATCGTCCATGAAAATGACAAGGAACCGATCGATGAAGTCGAAGAATGCCCGATTTCCTACACGTAGAGCTGTTGCAGGAGCATTGGTCAATCCGAAAGGCATAACTGTCCACTCATAGGAACCGTATCTGGTGCGAATAGCTGTTTTGTGAATGTCATCTGGATGTATAGGGATCTGATGGAAGAACTGATTGAAGTCAAATCTGCTAAACCATCGTGCACCTTTTAGCTGTTCAAGAAGGGTGTCGTGAGGTGGCAATAGATACGTGTCCTTAATTGTGATGTTATTAAGGGCTCGATAATCACAGCACATCCTCCACTTCCCACCTGGCTTAGGAGCGAAAATGATTGGACATCCATATGGAGATGATGACGGACGAAGGATACCCAAGTCGACATATTTGATGATCTGTCGTTTGAGCTCTTCCATCATGGGCACTGGTATGGTACGTACTGGCTGCGATGGCGGCTTGTGCCCAGGTTCAATGTTGATTCGATGATAACCACCTTCAAACCGTTCTGGCCTATGGCCAGCTGGAAGATCCTCCTGGAATATGTCTGAAAAGTCTTCCCTCATTTGATCACGTGCTGCTGTGACCTCTGGGTCTTCCATAGTGGTGTCCGAATCTGCTGCTGCGAAGACCAGTTCACCATCGACCTCTGAGAGAAAGAAGCGATAAGCTACAGCCTCTTCAGCCGAACCACTGGATCGAATACGACGTAGGTGCTTTCTCATGGTGGTGGCGCTGACCAATTCCATTTCAGGAAGGTCATCTGAGCCTGGAGTCTGTTCAACTCTAGATAATACTGTGCGAATACTGGAGCCTGATGAGTGCTTCCTAGTGATCGTCAGATTTTTGGTCTGGAAGTCAATGTGTGGATTTCTCCTCTCCAACCAATCTTGACCCAGAATGACAGTGAATGGTTTCATGTCAATGATGTAGAAATCCTCTGTGTCCTTATACTTACCCAGCGTAAATGTAGCCTTGGGAAGATAGGATGTGCATGGTAGTTGGCTTCCTGCAGCCAATCCCACTGAAAACGATGAAGAATCTGTGGGTGCTATACCAAGCTGAGCAGCGAACTGTCTGTCAATGAAAGACGATGTAGCTCCTGGATCTACCAATATGTGAGTACTCTGTCCATATACTTTCCCTTTGTACAACAACAGCTTCTTCTGTGATTTCAGCTGTGCTGTCTGAGACTGCATCTGTGCGATGTGCTCTGAGGGAGTGTCCATCTGCTGAAACTGTAATGTCAGACTGGAAAGGACTTCTTCTGAGATACTCTCAACCCGGCCACTTGCTTCAGTGGCATCTTCAGGCTGATTTACCTTGGGGGTGCTCTCAACACTGGTACCTGTGCAGTACCCTGAGAGTTTCCCTGAGGAGCTGGATCTGAAGCTGGAGCTGGAGTTGCAACTGCTGCATTGATGCTGTGCTGACTCTTCAGTTCCTTAACCAGGGTGTTGATCGTATTGATGAGTTTGCCGGACCCATCCTTAGCACCCTGATTCTGTTGCTGCTGTCTCCTGAAAGGATTCTGAGCTGGTGGCTTGCCCTTGATATCTTTTCCATCTGGGGTCTTGGTGGAAAAACAATCCTTTGTGACGTGATTGGTACGACCACAACGTTGGCAAGGCTGAGAAGGATTCTGTGATTTTCCTTTCCCTTTGCCTTTGCCTTTTCCACCTTTCCCTTTGCTCCGATTCTGATTGGAGTTCTGACTGCCGCTCTGGCTCTGATTCCAGTTCCTGTTGGATTTGTCATATGGCTTTTTGCCACGCCCTTTGTCCTTGTCCTTTTTGACTGGGCCTCCTGATGACTGCTCCTTCTGCCACCGATAGTGAAGGGTCTCTGACTGCTTCGAATGAACGACATAATTCAAATCGAGCAGTATCTGTGTGGTTTGTTGCCACGACAGATTATTCCTTTCTTGCTCTGTTAGGAATCTTAACTGGAACTGTCTGCGGAGATCTGGATCCATGCTGCTGACAAATCTGTCCTTTATTAACACATCGTTCAGATCAACTGCTGCTAAAGCAGCTAGTGACGTAAACGTGCGCAAATAGTCTGAGAAGATTTGGCTCCCTTGAGTCAGTGCCATCAGGTGTTTCTTGGCCACTGATCTCTTATGAGGGTTGCCAAATTGGCTGAGGAATATCCGTCTGACCATCTCATATGTGGCATCCGCTTGCTGTGCCACGACCTGGAAATAGTGTCGGTCATTGGTTTGGATGAGAGTCAGGAATACTGTGATCAGGTCCTTGTCCTTGACTCCTGGATAAGTGAACTGAAAATACCGGTCCACTGTGTCCAACCAAACTTCTGCGTCCTGTCCAGATTTGAATTCCCTAGGTGGTGTCATCTTCACCTTTGGAACCAAATTGGGTGGAGCTGGTGCTGGAACAGAATCATCGTCAGGATCTGTAAAGACTATTGGAGGATTGTCTTCTGTATACTCAACTTCTGGTTCCTTCGGTTCATTATGAGGATCCCTATATCTGCTCATATCGGGCCTCATACGACTGATATTGTCGAAATATCCTATCTGGTCGAATCTGGTATGAGTGTTGTCATAACCAGCGATCCACTTCGGAACCTTGAACCGGCTGTATGAATCATAGGAGCCTAAGATGTCGAAAAACCATGTTGCTGGATCTGGATTGATGGCTGGGATTTCTGGTTCTTCCTCTTCGAATACCACCATCTAAAAAAACAAAACACAACACAAAAGATGCCTTCAGCTAACTGAGTGTGTGTGTGGTATATATATAGTATATGTATCTATGTTATATACATATAGTATATCTGTATGTTTACATACATGTAGTACATTTGTACATTATAATGAGGTAATTATGTATATATATCCACCTTCTTCCCCCCTCAAGGAAGTATGAACATAAGGCAGTTGTCAGTTGCCCTTGTACCTCATATATAGTATGCAGTCCTTATAGGAAGCAGCTGTTACAGTTTTAGGGTTGTAGCCCTGCAGTTTTTGGGTTGTTGCCCTGCAGTTTTTGGGTTGCTGCCCGAAATATTATCATGTCTGTGCTGATTACAACATGATATATATATGCCAAACACGAAGTGTATCCAATATTTAGGTGGCATTTAGGGCATGTTACGTTACGGTGGCCCATATCCCCCACAGTGTGTTTAGGGTGTTACTTGGTATAAGTAACCCTAAAATAGGTTAAATTAAAGCAGTATAAATATTTTGCAAACATATTTAAGCAAAACTGCATTTAATTTCACACTGTATGTTACGTGGTTTGCAGGAGGTATGTTACACCCCTGACACACACATTTAATTTTAGGGGTGTTACAGGGTGTTACAAATGCTGCATAAATCAGGGAATATTTGTTGATAGCTGAACAATCAGATCAGCAAAAAAAAATCAACCCGATTTTTTCATTTTGAAATCATGCGTGGAGCATTTTTACGCATTTTGTTACAACCAATATGTATACCCCTATATATTACACACCTAATATCTAGGGTGTTACACGAGATATGACCATGGTCATTATGATTTTCTGATACCTTAATAGGTATAAAATCATAATATCAAATAAAATAGGGTCGAAATTTCAATTTTGAAATATATCGCAAACGAATTTCACCCATTTTGCCCATTTTTCGGCTATGTATTGTTTTCCATAGTAATATATCTGTGTGTGTGTGTGTAAGCTGCTAAGTACAGAAGTACTGCAACTTACTTCACCTTTGCACATGGCAATTTTCATGGCATAAAAGTGAATATTTCTGTATGTCAACATCTGTGGTTGATCATAATTATGGGTTTTACTAATTTGAAACCCATGGAAGTTAATGCACTTCCTGTTGATATATTAAGTGTACCAACTATAAGCGGATTATCCACTTTAGTGATAACTTGTCAACCTATGACATGTTTGAGCATATGACTGTGCACTAAAAGAAAAAGAAAAAGAAAAAGAGACACCCTTGGACAGGGTGTGGGGCTTTGTGAGTCCCCTTGACTCTTACTTCTTTTTTCCCTAGTCTGGTTCTTTGTCTGCTTTTTTCCTATAGAGTCTGTTAAGGCTTACTGCATATCCGGTGGCTAGGTCATGTACTTTCCTGAGTAGGTGTAGTGCTTCCTGTTTGTCAAATCCTAAATGCTTGGTCAGTATTTTTTCTGTGTGCTCATATATCATTCCCGTGTTGCCAAATACCATCACATGTAGCGTCACTTTGTACCCATATAGTTCCAGTAGCTTCACCAGCGGTGTGTATTTTGTGTACTTTGTCTTCAGTGCTTCCTCCCAGCTCATTTCGTCTGTGTACGTTACTTCTATCAGGTGTATGTGACCCGCTTCCGCCATTGCCTTTTGGTGTGTGTACCCAGGCTGCTCGTTTCCTTTCTCAGTTCCCTCAAGCATTACTATGTCTACATAGTGCGGTATGGTGTCCTTTCCGTGCTCTGGTGCCGGTGTGTTTCGTCCGTCCAGTCTGCATTGCCCCCTTGTGAGCAGGAAGTCCTCTATTGGTCTCCCGTTGTTCATTCCCTTCCCTTTTTTTCCCGCATGTGTTCTTATTACACATCCTCCTTTCCTTCCTTTGCTAATTGCTTTTGCTATCATTTTCGTGGTCTCATCCGACCTGCTTATTATCATGTTCCTTATTTCCCTTTCCGTGCATCCTCCTAGCACATGGGCTGTGCGTATGAAGCCTCCCGCGTTCACTTGTCTGGGCATCCCGCAGCATTTGCATTTTTGCGCCCTTCTCCCTCCTTGCTGCTTCTTGTACGGTCCCGCCGGTAGCTTGTTTGCCCGGCATCTTAGCAGGACTGTCACATCATGCTCGTTTAGGTATTCTGTTCCTTTCTTCCAGTATTCATTAGAGAGCTTATGCATGGCCTTATCGCCTTTCAGATGTTGCATGTACTTTTCTGGTTTTTCTCTTGTTGCTGTCAGTATTTTTTCTATCGAGGTCCTCCTCCATTCCCTCGCTTGGTGTGCTTCCTGTTGTGCTGCTTCCTGTTGCCGTGCCATTTCTTGGAGTGCTCTCCATTCTTCCTGTGCTTCTTCCTGTTCTTGGGCCATTTCGCTGAGCTCGGCTGCAGTGTCCTCTTGTGTTGTTACGTCCTTGTTCTGTGCCTCCTGTAGCTTTGGTGCCTGCGTTGGCCCTCTTGCGACTTTTCCTTGAGCTCCTTTTTGCCCTTCAACTTCCCTTAGGGCTGGTTGGTCGGGTTCTGTCTGGTTTCGGGTTCTTCTTCGTTTTTGTCGTCTTCCTTGTCCTAATGTCTCCTCCTGCCGTATTGTTCTTGTCTCCCCTGCCTCTTCCTTACTCAGTTCTGTTTCTTGTGTGCTCTTTTGCGTGTAACCCCTCTTTTGTTTGGCTTGTCGAGCTGTTTGTACTTGTTGCTCCTGTCTTAGTGCCTCCTCCTCTTGTCGTTCCATCCTCTGGAGTTCTAGTTCCTCTTCCTCCTCTTGTTGCCATTCTGGTTCATCTGTCCGGGAGTCCGCCCAGGCTTCTACTATTTCTATTTCTTTAAGCTCCCGACTTTTCTGAGCATACTCTGCTTCCACCCTCTCAATGCGTTGTCTTTTGGTCTCCCATTTTTCGGGCCCGGTTTCTAGTTTCCTTTTTAGCCTTTGTATTATGTTTGTTTTTCCCGTCATTTTCGCTTCCCTTACCTTTTTTGTTACATAATTGAGTATTGCTTGGTGCCCTTCCAGTTGTCTGCCTGTGTCCTCACTTATTGCCAGTAGCGTTATTGTATCCGTGTTGTCGTGGTTAAGGCCGTATTCCCCTTCTTCACAGGCCTTTTTCGCCACCTCGTCCGCCATTTCGTTCCCATGTATTCCGACATGTGCCTTAACCTTGTATAGGGCCACCTTCGTTCCCTCCCTGTTTAACATTTGTATTTGCTTCATTATTTTCCACAGTATGTCCCTGTGTACATGCCTTTCCAGGGTGTGGGGCCTTCTCTTCATGTTTTGTATTTGGTAGAGCGAGGTTAGACTGTCCGTACATATGCTGACCTTTTCTTTTCCCGAGTTTGAGTCTAGTGTTAGTGCCATATATATGGCAGTGAGCTCCGCCCTGTTAACAGTTTGGCAGCGTCCCGTCCACCTTTGCATATGGCTCGTCTCCCGTCCCCCTCTTGGGTCCCAGACTCCTGCTGCCGTTACTTCCTCTACTTCCCCGTTTTCCTTTTTGACTTTTCTTTGGCTGCCATCTGTGTAGACCATATCATTTTTGTTATGCCTCCTATGAGGCTCTGGGTATCCCTTTTTGTGGTTATCCCACCGGCTTTCTGGTGGTGGTTCGGCTTTCTCTATTTCACCCCTTTCCCATTGCAGCCATTGGTCCCCGTTTATGTCTTCTTCTGTTGTGTCTGGGCACGTAAACTGTAGTGCCCATCTTCTTAGTGCGTCCCTGTTTATTTCCTCTCTGCTCCACGTAGTGTTGGCTCTTAGCACGTCCATGGTTGTTGGCCTCGGTCCCTTGTCCCCTCCTCTGTGCTCCCCTTCCTTTTTCCTGTCTTCCATCCAGCGGTCAATTATTTCCTCTGTGTGGTTCTCCAGGTGGCAGCTCGGCATTGCTTGCACCACCGGTAGTTCATGGTTTGTCCATGGCGCTGGGTCTATGACGCAGTCCCTCTCCCATTCTGTAATTGACCTAGGTTGCCTGTCTGCATCTCTAAGGGTCAGAGGCCTGTGCATGTAGCATGCTCTGCCTATCGTCCTAACTTTGCTTTGCGGGCATTTGAGAAGGGCCTTGCTGAATATGTCGTGGGTTTTAAGTGCGTCCGGGCAGTATTTTCTCCATCCTGCCGCGTTCGCTACTATCAGTATTCTCATGTTCCAGTTACATTGTTTGGGTTTCTGTAGGTTTCCTTGCATCCAGTGGTCAGGTGGCAGGAAGGTGAACTGCCCTTCCTTTATCTCAAGCAGCTCATGTACCCTGTATCCCATGTGCTTGTTTAGCAGTTTTCTGTACGGGCTTTTGGCATATGTGGGGTATATCCCTACCCCTAGGACGGGTTCTGCTGTTTTTGTGGAGTTAATTGCCTTTTTCAGTGCCTTGTAGAGGTCCCCTGCTGTATACTCCGGGTTGAATTGGTACGACCCCAGTTTTTCCCATTGCTCTTCCCATGCCGAGCCAATGGCCCCAAATACCGAGTCTCGTGGGTATTGTGAGTAGTATATTTTAGTGTTTTTGTGTACATTGAGTGGCGAGGCAAACACCTCTGTATGGACTCCCATGGCCGTGTGCACCGCCTCCATCATTTCCGGGGGGAAGGTCCAGTGGTTTTGGAGGTTCCGTTTTCTGTGCTTAATTTCTGCTTTACTGGAGTATCTTATCAGTAATTGTGCAATTTCCTCCTCGAAGGTGTTGACCTGTATTTTGTGTTCTACACTTAGTTTCAGCCTTTTGGCCAGTTGCTTTTCTGTTGGCCTTTGTGCCGTGCTGTCCCCCACCGCCTCGGCGTATCTGTCGTACAATTCTCTAACTTTTGCTGTGCTTAGCGTGCCTATAAGGCCCCCATCCGGCTCGTAGCAGTAGGTGGTGTCACCTTCCGCGCGTAGTTGCCTGTCTTTTGTTCCTGTGTGCCTAATGTCTTGGTCCGGGTTCGTTTCCCTTGTGCATATTTCCAGGTGTGTTACATGTTTCCAGTATCTCTGTTCACCGTTTGGCTGCCCTGCCAGTATTTCTTCGACGGGTTCACGTTTGGTCTTTTTGTCTTTTTTGTCATTTTCCCATTCCTCCACAAGGTTCCGCCATCCGTGGTCTGAGGAGAGGTTGTGTTTGAGCAGGTGTGTTCTTACTGTTTCTTCTGTGCTCCACGTCGTTTGTTCCCTCCCTTCGCTGTTGGTCCACCGTACTTCGTACTGTGTTACTTTCGAGGTCACATCGGTGTAGTTTTGTAGGTACTGTCTACTCGCCAGTATCCTGGCGGGCGTGTATGTTCCCTCTTGTTCTAGCGTGTCCATTTGGTCCTCTTGTGTTGACCACTGGCCTCTGTCTCGTTGCTCTGTCTTCCTCTTTATTCTTCCCCGTGGGTTTCTCGCGGTCATCACATCATCTTCCTCCTTCTCCTGGTTAGTTTCTATGCCCAGAGTTTCCTTCTCCTGTTCCGTCCATTCCACGTCTGCCTGTTCGAAGTGTTTTGTTTGGTTGGCTAGTGGGTACATGGACAGTAGTTGCAGTATGTCCTTCAGGCTATTTCCAGCCTCATGTAGCGCCTTTATTTGCGCCGGCCAGTCGCTTATGTTTTCCATGCTTACCGTACTTTTGGTGTACCTCTCTAGTTCTCCTGTTTTCCGTTCCTGTACGTATTCTGGTTTCAACCTTCTGTTCCACACATGGTCCCAGTGGTCCCCTGGTTTCTTAATGTCGTTGGGCTGTGCCTCACAAATGTATGGGTATAAATGCATCATGCCTTGTGCTATCTTTGTTGCCGTTTTGTTGTCGTGTTTTCTTCCACCTGTTGCCTTTAGTGTTTTTATTGGTATAGCACTTTTCCCATCTGCTGTGGTTAGGTTTTTGAGGTCCGGGTAATTTCTGAATAGTGTGAGCATTTTGGTGAAATTTATTTGCTTAGTAGCTTGCTGAGTTTTCGTTTCCCTTATTACATTTACTGCCCCCATTTTTTCAGAGCCTGTCGTCGCAGGCTGCAGCTGTGGGTCTCTGTATTCTTTGTCCATTCGCCTGAGGTGCTTGGTTGCTCTGGTGGTGCCCTCCATTTCCGCGTTTGTGTATACCCTTTTTGCCTTTCCCAGCTGTCTCATTATAGGTAGTGTTTCTTTAGCTAGTTCCTGCATATGGCTCCCTACCCCTTTTACGTGTATCCCATATTCATTCAGAGCGTTCATTTTCCTTAGAGTGTTTGTTTGTGTTTGTAGTCCCATCTTTAGCTTGCTTCTTGCGCTGCTGTGTCCTCTTTCCTCGAAGTGTTTTTCCAGTAGCCCGGCTGTGGACCTGCTGACTTGCGACATTCTTTGTCTGGTTAGGAGGTTTCTCTCCCTTTTGCCATATCCCATCTGGACACCCTTGTCTTCCTCACTCTGAACGGCCCCTGCCAATCCCGTGTAGACCTCCTGTGCATATATTGCCTGTAGGGACTGGAGTCCCAGTCCATATTCCTCTTTTTCCTCCGTGTTTAGTTCATTAGGAGTGCCGTTCGCCGGAAGTCCGTATATTCTTTTCATCGCGGCCCCCAGCTGGTTTTCAGCCTGCTGTATTTCACCCTGTGTGTATATTCCGAGGTGGAGCCCATATTTGAATTTTCCTAGTATGGCTGACTTCAGGGAGTACTCTTTTTGTCTTTGTGTGAGGGGGGTGGCCAGTAGTGCGTTTATTCTTCGCCTGAGCTCCTGCAGTGATTTTCTTTTTTCTTCTTTCCACGTCCCCAGCATATTGAGAAGGACCCCTAGGTATTTATAGGTGTCTCCGGCTTTGAGGACCTTCAATGTTCGACTTCCGCATTTCACCCCTTGGTGTCTACCTTCTTTTACATTTTTGTTGCCATGTTCTACCCCTGTTATCTTTGTTTTATCCTCGTTTATTCTGAGTCCACTCCAGTCTCCGAATGTCGAGAGTTTCTCCAGTTGTTGCTCCATCCCTGTCATCAGTTTTGTTAGTATAATTAGGTCGTCCACAAACGCCCCCGAGGAGGTTCTCAGCTCCCCTCTGAGCCCCTTGTCGGTCGCATACTTGTGCTGGTACCCGTGGTCCCCTACCTCTAGCCATCGTAGGAGAGGCTCCAGGTATAGTATGAATAGTAATGGGCTCATGCTGTCCCCTTGCAGAATACCCCTTCTTATTGGCACTTCTTCCGAGACTTGGTCCCCTACCTTTGCTCTCATTTGCATGGAGTCCTCCTCTTTTTCGCCCAGTATATCCCTAACGGCTTCAGTGAGTTGTGGTGGCACCCCTAGGTGTTTTAGTGTCATAATAAGTCTTTTGTGGTCAACTGACCCATACGCATTTTCAAAATCCACGTAGGTTGCATGTAGGTTTCTTTTGGAGAGGTTGGCGTCTTCAATAGCATTAGTTACCCTGGTGAGTTGCTTCATTGTGTTGTGGTTTTCCCTTGAGCCCTCCTGTGCTTCCGAGAGCATGCCGTTTATTTCACAGAAGTCAGCCAACATTTTTGTTAGTACTGTGGTGTATAATTTGAACAGGCAATCCAGTAAAGCTATAGGTCTGTAGTTTTGCTGCTTCGTTACCTCGCCCTGTTTGTGGTGGAAGCAGAAGTAGCCTTTTTTCCATGGTAGGGGGGTGTGCCTGTGTTCCCACATTAGCCCCATGAGTTCACACAGTTGGTCGTGGAATCTGTCCGGCATCTGTTTCAATATTTCATTTTGTATCCCCATGGGCCCAGCCGCTTTGTTGGTTTTCATTTTCTTCACCGCTTGCCGGTAGGCTTCTTTGTCCACCCTTAAGTTTACCTTTGTTTGGTCCGGCCTTGTGCATTGGTTCTCCTTCATGTAGTTCTTGTACCTCTCATCAAGCCAAGGTGGCGTACTTTTAAGTCCTTTCTCTGGCTCCCTCATTTTGTATGGCTCCGACCTCGCAATGTGTTCACCCATTGCCTGTGCTACTTTTTGGTGCCCTACTACTAGTTCCCCTTGTGTTGTTAGTATTGCTTGTATTGCTGCAGCCGGTGCTGCTCCATTTTCTATCTCTTTTTTGTAAATCAGTTTGTGGTAGTGTTTTATGTTGCCCCAGTATCTTTCTCTCATTTTCATTCGTGTTTTCTGTTTTCGGTTTGCCTCGTGCTCTTTAATGCACTTTTTTGCCTCTTTTGTTGCAAGCTTTTTCTGCTCCCGTTCCCATTGCTCCCATTCCCTCATTTCACTCGTTCGGTTGTCGTAACCTTCCGTCCGTACTTCCTCGGCTGCTTGTTCTCGTGTTTCTATGTCTTTCTTCCATAATGCTATATTCTCACGGCATCTGTTTCTTTCTTTCAGGTGGCCGTCCCTTTCCTTGCGTAGGGTTTTCGGGAGGTGTAGTCCATGTTGTTGTTCTGGTGCCGCCGCTTGTTTCGGTAGGTTGACATCCATCATTGCCCTGTCTCTTGCTTCCCCCATTATTTTTGCAACCACTTCTCCCGCGTAGTCTATTGCCCTTTTTCTGTGCCTTGTGCTGTTTGCTGTTTTTATTGCGTTTATTGCCTCTTGCATTTCCTCTTGTAATTCTTTTGTATATGCTGCATCCAGTGTTTGTCTGAGGGTGTTCCCCTCTGCTTCTGTTAGCGGGAGTTTCAGTCTGTCTGCTTTCGCATGTTTTGACTTTTGTGCCGTTGGCCTGTGTGTCCCCCAGGCCTTTAGGCCCAATTGTGTCGTGCAGACCATTTTGTGGTCGCTCGTGTGTAGCTCAGTGAGTTCGCCCTCCGTCGGTTGCGTGTAGTATTGAAGCTCTGCTTTGCTCGCCAGCATTCTGTCTATGTTCCTTCGTTTATGCCATGTTAGGGTTGTTTCTCTGGTACCTCCCACATCTTGCAGACCCGTGGCTTCCGTAGTGTTGTTCCATTCTTTGTCCCTGCTGTTTTTCGGTGTTCCCGTGGAGGCATTCAGGTCCCCGCAAACTAGTACTGTTTGCCCTGTCACATTTTCGCTGGCCGAGGTCACCATTCGCACATACTCCCGTATGCCGCTCCTGGCTGCCTCTCTGTCGAGTTCCCCTTGTCTTGCCTCTTCTGTCACGTCCTTCCCTTCCACCGGGTAGTATACCCCTATCAGGTGCAAATATTTTTCCCCCGGGAAGTGGAGCAGTGTGTGTGTGAGTACTCCTTGTAGGTGTGGTACCAGCACCTCGGTGTAGTTATGTGGTTTGGCATACTCCCCTGTGAGTATTATGGCCAGGCCTGCCGTGTAGTTGTTCTTATCTTCCTCTCCTTCCTCCTTCGGTATACTCGTGCATATGTTTGACTGTTTCTTGTTTCTGAAGTGCCTTTTTATTTCCTCGTTTGCAGTCTTGGTTTCCGTGACTATCGCTATATCTATCTCCCATTTATTCATTTGTTCCTCCAGTTCGTATAGTGAGTGCCGGGCACCCTGTAGGTTCCATGTTAGGAAGTTCACAGTATGTGGTTGTGCTTCTCGCATTTCCTTAATGTTTAGGTTCTCCGTTTTTGGCATGTTCCCACCCCATTGTCTCAGTGCCTCCAGGGACCCTTTGGCCTCCTCATTGTCCCTTTTGTTCGTTTTTGTTGGTGTGCTAGGTGGTAGGTTTTTCGTGGCGCTTGCGGGGGGCCGTAGCTTTTTTCTTGTTGCCGTGCCTGCCTCCCTTTTTAGTCTTTCGTTTGCTTGTTCTGTGCTTTCTGGACAGAACTGTAGTGTGGCCTGAACCAGCTTGTCCGTGGGTTTTGAGTTCTTTCCCTCCTTTGCTTCGCCTATGTCCCGTTGTTTTGTAGTAGGCGCCCTGCCCTCACCCTTCCTTTCATCGCCACTTGTGTTTTCCTCGTCCAGTCCAGTTGTGTGTTCCGTTACCTGTGTCTCTTGAGTCACCCCCTGTGCCTGTGCCGCGTTTCTGGTCCCGAGCTTGAAGTTCCCTGGTTTGCCATCAACATGCCAGTACTTCCAGCTACCTGCCACCCTTATCGCCTGTTCCCCTTGGCTGAACTTTTCCCATTCCGGTGGTGTACTATGCGTCTTTAGTCCACTATATCGCACCTTTTGCAGGTCATAGGCTTCCCGCAGTATGGTCCAAACATCTATAGCTGTTAGTAGTTCATCCTGTTTTTCTATTCCTCCTGTAGGTAGCCAGACGTGCGCCTGCATGTCCCGACGTGTTATTGTGAGCATTACCATCGCCCATTTTCCCCCATCCCTTATTGCTATTTGGGTTCGGCCGTCTACTGACAATTTTCCCATCGTTTCACCTATGAGGGCATCGGTTTCTTGTTGTAGCGCTTGAAGTGCTTCTTGAACGTTCATTATTGTTTGTATGCCCACCCCTTGTTGCCTCATTATGTCCTCCACCTGCTCCCTTGTGCGGTTACTCTCCACTTCCCTCATGAAGGCATCCGCCGCGCACGTTCCTTGAGTTTGCGGCTGTTTTGCCCCAGTCCCTTTTGCTGGAGCCTCTATTGTCAGCTTGACTTCGCCCGTGGCATGTGCTGCATGTGGCGTATTTTCCCTCATAATGGCCGACTTTATCTTCGGCCCGAATCTGTCCCTACATCTGCTCACTACTTCCGTCGTGTGTAATGTAACGCATCGACTGGTGTGAAGTGTGTTTGTGTACACGTACTGTATCCACGTTCCTTTCCTTTCCAACAGCCACTGTTGCCATAGTTCCGCAACATATATCACCCAGACGCCGCAGCTGTATGCATCATATTGGTGCTTATCATACATTGGCGTGGCTCTGGCTTCTTGGCACCCTATTGCCACCTTGTTGCTTGTCACCCATTTGCTTATTGCTGTTTGTAGTTCCTCCGCCATTCCCATGTGTTCTGGGGCAGTTTTCTTTCGTGTCTGCCTTTTCATGCCCATAGAATCGTATACATAGGCCTGCAACGTGCAGTTACCCCTCGTGACGCAGACTCCTACCATCAGTAGTAGCCAGTGCCCGTTCCCTATTACCGGTATCTGAGTGCCACCCCTTTTGGCGACTTTTTCCTTTACCATTTCCAGAAATTTATTATCATTCTCCTTCAGCAATCTCAGTATTTCTTGTATGGTTATCGACCCCGGAGGGTTTTCTTCCAGTGTTTCGAGCGCAAGGTCCACTTGGTACATATTTAACTTCCCACCCTTTGCGAATATCCCTTGCGTGGTAGAGTTCTTGGGGTACTGCCCTTCCATTTCCTTTTTCGAACATGTCCCCCCCCCCTATGTGTGAGGGCTGTAGTTCCGCTGCAGAATGCCCACCTATATCCTCCACCCTCACAGCTTTCCTGTCGGGTCCGGTGCCCAAGGCTTTCTCATGTGCTACCTCCGGTTTCCCTTTCATCATTTCGGGCTGTGGCATTACTTGTGGGCTTTTTGTCACTGGTTTCGCTTGTTCCATCCGTTCAGCCAGGGCGCCTAGTACATCCAGTGTCACATGCATAGTCATTAGTTGGGCCCCCACCATTCTTGCCATGCTCCGGTCTTCTCTTGTCATTCGGCACATTTCGCTATGCTTTTGTCCCCACCTACTGTGGTTCCTACCCCTCGTTTCTTGCCTTACTACCTGGTTGCTTCTAACTAGTTGTGGCCTGTCATATTTGGTACGCTGTACCCATCTGCATGTCTTCCCTTTCATGTGCTCACTCCAGTATCTCCTTCCTCTTTTGTGTGCGTACGCATGCTCCTGCCGGTTCGCCCGTAGGTAGTATGTGAGGTTTCTCATGAGGTTTGCCCTTTGCTCCCTCTCTCCTGCTGTGGCTGACCACCTGGGGACCTTTGAGGGCTTTTCCTGTGTTGTTCCTTGGCTTCGGTTGCCCTCCCTTTTTGGCATTTTTTCATTTCCCTTTCTTGTTTCAGTTGCTTGTATGGTTATCGTTGCTGCTGCTGTGTTCCCTTTCTGCACGCATGTCACGCGCTCCCTTTCCGGTGTTTCTTTTTGCATTCCCGTTCCCACCTTTCTGCTAGCCTCCCTGCATGCTGTCATCCGTACCCTTTGCGTTGATTTTTGTGCTGGCGTTATTCTTCCGCCCCTATTACTTTTCGTCAGGACCGTAGCCGCAACGCAAATTGCAAGTATTGCTTTCATTAATGTGCCTCGTGAGTTGCCTTCGTGTCCGTTACTTACTACGCATCTCCTTCGGGTATGTTTTCCTCCCCCCATAATGCCTCCCTTGTTACGCGTTACACGCTCATTTTGTCCCCTCACACCCTTCTTGTTGCATTTTTGAACTTCGTTTTCCTCAATCCTTATTCGTATATACCCTATGGGTGTCCCCTCAAAGTATTTCCCCTTTTGGGCCATTTGCACAAAACTTCGTATTTTTACGTAGAGCTCCTGGAGCAATTCGCTAAATGTCCAATGTCGTCCGTTCAAGCTCATTTTCATTTGTTGTTTGTATTTTACCATTTGTAGGCTCTGTGCGGAATTTTTTCGTCTAATTTTGTTATTATGTGCACCTATACCCCCCTTTCTCTGTAGGTACTGACCCTTTGGGTTAGGGTTTCCCTTCATTTCCCTGTATATGGCTGTGCAAGCTGTTGTAATTGGCCTTTTCCCTTTCAATGTATCTTGTGGGTTCCTCTTGTTATTGTTGTCCCTATCGTTCCGTCGGTGTGCATGTTCTTCTGGCTTAACGCGGTTTTCCTTGTTACGCGTTACACACGTCTGCAGCGTCGTTCCGTTCCTTTTACAGCATATCTGGGCTTCATTCTTCCCCATATATCTTTGTGCATAACTCTTGGTTGCCTCCTTAAAATATTGCTCTGCTGGGGTCGTTTTTACAAAACTTCGAATTTTTACGTAGAGCTTCTGGAGCAATTCGCTAAATGTCCAAAGTCGTCCGTTCAAGTTCATTTTCATTTCATGTTCGTATTTTGCCATTTGTAGGCCCTGTGTAAAATATTTCCGTCTAATTTTACTTTTATGTGCCCCTATTCCCTCCCTTTTCTGTAGGTAAGCCCCATTTGGGTTAGGGTTTCCCCTTGTTTTCCTCCATATGGCTGTACGGGTTGTTGCAGTTCGCCTATTTCCATTCAATATATCCTGTGGGTTCCTCTTGTTGTTACTATCCCCGTCGTCTCGCCAGTGTGCATGTTCCCCCGACCCCGCATTCTTCTTCCTGTTACGCGTTACATTTGCCTGCAGCATCATCCCGTCCTTACTGCCATATATCTGGACCTCATTCTTCTCAATAGGTCTTCGTGTTTGACCCTCAGTTGTCTCCTTGAAATATTGCTCTGTCTGAACTGTTTTTACAAAACTTCGTATTTTAACGTAGAGCTCCTGGAGCAATTCGCTAAATGCCGTAATTTGCCGGTTACTCCTGAAAGTGTGAATATTGTCTGCCATTTTGCAATAAAGTCCCCATAGTAACTTTCCTGTCAGGCTGACCATTGTCTTCACTCTCTGGGGCTGGTTTGTGCTTATTTTCCTTAGGGTAGGCTTAGGGTTCCCCTCTTGTCCTAGTGGGAGTTCCTGACTGTGTTCTCTGCTGCTTACCTCCCTTGTGCATGGGGAACTGGCCTCGGGTGACCTGCTTGTTGCTTTAATTCTGTTTACTATCTCATAGTGTATTTTATTGCAACTGCAGCTACTTAATGTCGTTGTATGTTTTATGTTATTTTCTGCAGCTCTTGTGCCAGGTGTGCCCGCCCTTTCCCTATGTTGTATTGAGTTTGATGCTGCTACCGTGTCAACAGTGTGGTGGCAGTTGGTGCCTATGTTATTGCTAACCCTCTCACACTTGTGTCTAGTCGTGGGCTTTGCAGCCTGGGTTCCGATCAGCACCGTGCAGGAGTACAGGCACGATGTACTATTACCAGCAGCAGGTTTGGATTTAGCAGAGTTACTTTTTACTTCAGGTATTTGTTTAACCAGGATTTTCTGGTATACAGGGCTTTTCCTAGCTTCAAAACTGTAAGGGCCTATACAGGATGTGGCCTCTGCCAGGCTGTTTCTGTCAGCCCCTAGAGCGTTGGCTTCGGTTGGAGCGAGGCTCTGCCAGCTGTTCCAGCTGTTCCAGCTTTTTCCTTTCGTCTGCCTTGGCCTGCGATGCATACAGGAACCCAACCAGTACTTATTCAGCTGATTTCCCTTCCTCTTGTGCTGTGTTCGGACTGGTTCAGTGATGCAAGTGGTGGGGTTCCACTTTTCGTCTTGTGCCTGATTTCGGAGCCGATGCCCAAGCTTTTAGTCAGATTGTGTGTTCCTGTGCTGTTACCCTCAACGCCATATGCGAGGGGTCTCTTATCCCGTGAGGATGATTTTTCCCCGAGGGAACTTACCCGTGCTTTTTGCAGACGTCTGAGCTCCGACAGCGTCTCGTCGTCGATCTCCATACCTCCCTCGCTGTCAGATGGCTCACTCGCTTCTCGTGGCCGGCGTAGATTTTTCTTAGCCGGCTCGGGGGTGCGTTGACCTTTCAGCAGCTTGGCCAGTGCATTGTTGGAGTTGCTGAAGGACTTCAGTATGTCGCTGGAGATCCCGAGATGCTGCTTCTGGAACTCGCGGTTCTCTTCAGTGAGGTCGATCACGGAGTCCTTCACCTCGTCCACCTTGCTGGAGACCTGGTTCGTGGCCTCAACGCTGTCCGTGAAGCCGCTTTTACACGTGCCCTCGAGCTTTTCCACGGCTTTGCGGAGCTCGTTGATCGCCTCGTCACCGGCCCCGCCCTTCGCAACTTTCGCCCACTGGTTGGAGAGCTTGCTCTCCAGCGCCTGTACGATGTCCTCCGTCTGCTGCGCCCCCGCTGCTGGTGGCGCTGCCCTCCCTCTTCTGCCCTTAAACTTGTCTCCCGTGCGAGAAAAGTCAGAGTGTTGGAGGAGGTAGGAGCGAGATTTGTTGGGGAGAGAGAGACGGACCGTACGTCTGTCTTGCTTCCCCAGCCACTCATACGCTGCTTCGCTGGCTAGCCCGGTGAAAAGATTACCGCTTTTTGTGATTCTTACTCGCATATACGTTTCCGGCTTTGCTGGGTCGGTCCCTGGCCTCACCGTCGTCGCTGGCAGCGGCTTCAGATGTTCTGCTGCTTCGCCCAAGCCCGCCTGTGTAAACACCTCCTGGATGGCCGCGACTAAGTTCGGGAGGTCCGCGGCCAAGTTGATGGTGCTCCCCTTATCAACTACGATCACCTCTGTCTCGTCCTCGCCTCTGTTCGTTAGCGATGGTCTGATTCTCTGAACTGTGTATTCCCCGAGACCCGGGAAGGCCAGCACCTTCGACTCTATGTTGTCAGCGGCCTCCTCCGTGACCGCCACCAGCCGTATGCTGTTGGTGTGTTTCTCCATGTACGCGGGCAGTCCCCGCGCCCCTTTGATTGCCGACTCAACAGAGGGCATACTGCGCAGTTGTTTTTCCAAGTCTTTGGTCGTGTGCCCACGCAGCTCTTCGCTGATTATGTGCAGCTGTCGCTCCGCGTTGCCTGTCCTGGTCTGCCTCGGATGAAATACCCGTACCCTCGGGATGCAAACGTCTGCTGCTTGGAAGTCGTCTGCCCCCAGTGGTACGCAGTGAAGAGGTAGATGTGCCAGAGATGTCGCCAGCGCGGTGATGGCATATTCACTTTTTTCAAAGGTGAGATGAAACTCTGCTATCTTATCAGCATACCAGCGTAGCTGGGTTTTGCCGCTGCACAGAACCGGAGCGGTGTCAGGGAGGTCGTGAAAGTGTCGGATCGCCGACTCCAGGTGGCCGATGTACTGCTTCGCTGCTTTTGGCTCTTCCCGAAAGGGCCCCACCGTCACCTGCGGTCCCTTCTTGTGCATGCCAACTTCATCCTGCTCCTCTGAGGTGAGGTCAGTGCAATTCACTACCAGCTGGTAGTGGGTTCTGCCGTGCCCTGCCGGGAGCCCGTAAATAGTTTCCAGTGGGAAGCCTCGCTGGTACTTCACGTTCCGCGCGTCCTCGTAGACGGTGGCCATGTACTCTGCCACCGCCTCCAGCGCCGTCATATCCGCGTCTGCTGCCCCCGCGGCCTCAATCAGTTTTTTCATATCTTCACCATGTGTGTCGCAGAGTTCTGGCATGGTCGCTCCGCCTGGGTACCCGTCGGTTCTCTTCGCTGACTGCGCTCTTATTTCTTTGATGAACTCCTCGGTGTTCGCTTGGTCTGCTGATCCTCTTTCGTGCTCCATGAACCTGCTCGATTTTTCTTCTTGCCCCACTTGCTGGGGACTTCTTTCTCCGAATTTTCGCACATTGCCGGCTTTCGTGTTGGCCATCTTAGGTTTTTCAGTGGCTGTACGACTTGTGTCTGGCTTGTTTGAGCAGGGGTGTCGGGCACTACATGCAAAGTACGGCGCTACAGATACGGACAGGGGAGTTTCGTGCACTGCAAATACGGGTTGGCGCACCTCATGTCTTACCTGTGTCGCCCCATCGCCATTGTTACCGTTGTCTTGAAGCCCTGCGAGCACAGTTAGTAGAAAAATTACATTTTTTAAAAAATCTATTTTAGAGCCCGCGGCCCGGAGAGAGGTGCACGCCTCAGGCGGGTTCGCGAGAAGTGACGTCTGTGCACTAAGAGTATATCAAAATGATATCTCTAAATTCCAAACATATCTGGACACAGCTTGATAATAATCAAAGCAGTTTAGCACAACACACATATATATATATGTGTGTGTGTGTGTGTCCACAACAACCTATGTCAACTCAATATATGTATGTACTGATCTGATTAGGTACATGCTTTTGTGCTGATCAATACTGAGTCATTTGTCAGAATGCAGTATAGTGGTTGTTGTTGCTCCAGCGATATGTGAGAGTGGATGGACTGTGCTCAACAGTTACCAGCTGTTGTAATGAGCACAGTATTCTGCCTTCGGGTCTGGAGATATCTCCATCCAGCCCTACAACATGTTGCTTTATCCTGCTCCCATATCTATCGCCATCTTTGACATTCCACACGCACATGTGTTTGTGGAATGGTTTCCATATTATCATGCACATAATGGACATTATAGTTGATCAATTCACTCTGAGTCAGTGAATGTCATCATATACAGTAAATGTCAGTGTGTGTGCAATGTGCAGTACTTGTTGATTAGTACTTTTGCCAATGTGTGTGTGTTCACTTTACACACGTACAGGAAGATAACTTCTGGTATTACAATATTCCCAGATAGTTTATCATGCAGGATGGTGATCAGCATGCCATGTACTGAATGAATCTAGCATGATAAATATCAGGTTAGGAGTTATTGTAATCCTGTTATAATCTCATTCACAATAATGAGTGGCTTGTTATTTTACATGTAGCTCTGGTGAGTATTCCATCCAGTAATCCATCATATAACGTGCATGTGATCCGAAGAGCATCTCGGCTCCACCGGGACATGACGAGCTAGTTATGATGTTAAGATTACTTTCAGGCACCTTATGCTAACATGGTTCTAATATAACTTAGCATGCACTGCAATATGCTTGTGCAATATTCAGTATATTGCAATATGCTGCTAATGTTCCAGTTGTTAACAATTCTGGTATCGATGAATGATCAAACTGGTATATATACTACAGCTGGTATCGTGATCAAGCTGTTTTGGTGATGCATGCACAATTTACAATATTGCAGTCACTCAGTATAGAATGTATATATGGTGTAATGCTGCATGTACTCACTATATGCTGCATGTTGGTGAATGCTGCAAGTGGAGTATTAGTGCATATGTGTGTGTGTGTGTGTGTTGCAATCTCAGTACACACATATCTTGCACACTATTTTGCAAATAAGCATACAAATTCTGATGATTTGAAATATCTCTGCATTCATCAAGATATAGTGTGAAATGCTGCAATATGGTGATCATGCGTCCATCATGCGTCCATCCAAAGTATCCCTGCGAGTATACAAATGTTTTGCAGAGGATATTGACGCGCGCATACGATGCATATATGATCGTTGCAACTATTTTGACATCATCATCGTAAAACTGCAAGATGACGGTCGTGCGCTGCAAGTGAATTTATGCAATAGCGCGCGCTATTGATGAAAAGCATATATTGTCGCCATTTCTCAGCACATGATACGAGTGCCGACTTATGCGCGGATCATGAATCCGCTGATGATTTCTATGCCGTATCTCATTCTGCGTAATTTTTACAACTGCGAATCATCCATGCGCGTGCATATGATTGCCGCGCATACTTCTGATTGCGAATCACTTCTGCGAGAACATATGATTGTCGCGCATGCTTATAGCTGCGAATCGCTTTCTCGCGCATATATGATCGCCGTTCAGTATACATTTCTCAAAGCTGCAAATCGTTCTGTGCGCATATGTGACCACAGAGCATTCGTATGCCTCGTGCACACCTTTTCGCACAGTGTATATGATGGTCAGCTGTATGTCGCGATCCTGCGAATGCGACAATTATCTCGCGCACTGTCTTGGCTATTGCAGCGGTATGTGCGATATATCAATATTCGTATTTATTCGACTGCGTCGCCTGATATGCTTGCGCTCCGCAACCTGTAAACACAAAATTATTGATATCTACACGCTGCACTCACGTGAGTTCTCGTTTCTCGTGCCTGACGAGTTAGAATACCATCTGATACGGGCTGATATGCGAGCCCTCAATATAGGTAGGCTATTTAATTTAGAATATTTTTTCATAAGTTTAGAATACCCCATTTTATCGTTAATTTAGAATAAGTTTTCTTTATGTCATCCGGCTATGACCGGTGCATGCATCCATGACGTTGTACCTGTACCTGTTGAGCTATCCCCATGCCATGCTAAATATTACACTGAAGAGTTGTCTTGCCGTGATGTCCATATGTCCGAATGGAACCAAAAACCGTTCGATTAAAATCGAACGGTTTTTGGTTCCATTCGGAAAGATTCACGGCCGTGAATCTAAAAGTCACGGCCGTGATTAACGACTCTTTACGCATAATGACTTTTATTATTTGCCATCTTTGCCACAATAGACACTCACGGCGTGTTCTGCTTGACAAAAAGTAAGTAACTTGAAGCCTTGAGCTTCAACTTACTGAAAGATATGTATCTTGGCAGTATGTGTGCCAAGTTTCGTGCTCTAGGACGCACGGGAAGCCCTCGGCTGTTTGGCATCTTTGGGTTTGGGTGTCACGTTCGAACCCAAACCCAAAACATCTGCCTTAGAAATAGATTGCGCGTTTCGCGCAAAAGTAACTTGAAGCCTTGAGCTTCAAGTAACTCAAATATACGTATCTTGGCAGTATTCGTGCCAAGTTTCGTGCTCTAGGACGCACGGGAAGCCCTCGGCTGTTTGGCATCTTTGGGTTTGGGTGTCACGTTCGAACCCAAACCCAAAACATCTGCCTTAGAAATAGATTGCGCGTTTCGCGCACAAGTAACTTGAAGCCTTGAGCTTCTGGTAACTTAAATATATGTACCATGGTAGTATTCGTGCCAAGTTTCGTGCGTTAGGACGCACGGGAAGCCCTCGGCTGTTTGGCATCTTTGGGTTTGGGTGTCACCTTCGAACCCAAACCCAAAGGCAAAGGCATAGGACAGTTTCGTAGATTCTGTCCCGATGCCTTTGCAACCTCGCTTGCTAACTCATATTACAATGAATATTCAACATTCAAGCGTTGGATACCCCACGCCAACGGGAAGCGCTCGGCTGATTTGTTATTTGGGTATGCGCACCCAAATGACAAAAAACGCATCTTTGAAACTCGTTAGTTTCAAAGATGCGTGGCCGATGCCTTCGTGCTTATGTGTGTTAATCCATATGAAATATTCCATGGAATAAATGTGAATATCCCGCACAAACGGGAAGCGCTCGGCCGTTTTGTAAAATTAGGGTGCACCCAAAATACAAAACGCATCTTTGAAACTCGGAAGTTTCAAAGATGCTTGCCGGTCGCGTGCAGCGGTAAAAGGCAAGTCAAAGGGTTTAGAATCTAGAAGAAGTACAGGGGCCTTTTTTTCAAGCAGGACACGCCGTGAGTGTCTATTACAACGGCGCCCACCATTATCACAAGCGAGACAAACCTTCTTAAAGCTTTTTGGAGGCTTCCTCATGATGGCACCAGCGGGAACGAGAGCGTTTGACCTGTGTGCACATTATTTGAACACGAGTCGTGAAAAGGACCACCGGTCATAGCCGGATGACATCAAGAAAACTTATTCTAAATTAACGATGAAACGGGTTATTCTAAGATTAAGAAAACTTATTCTATATTAATTATTTTTCCCTCAATATATGTTGGATATACCCCTAGGACTCGGGATATATTCACTCAGTGGAGGTTTTCTCAGAATGTATTAAAGCTGATAAGTTAACCCGATATAACGGGCATAAACAGTTAGGGTTCGGGTTCGGGTGACAGTCATACACACTACTATAGGAAGAGTCACAAAGCAAGCGGTGTGACTGTTCCAGCACACCACCTAGTGTGGTGACTGGCTAGCCGAAGGTGAAACCTGTGAACAAACACCATCTACAGCGGTGGAAATTTGGCTCTAAGGGAAGGCCTGTCCTTTCTGGCAGGGCGGTTCCCAGTCAAGAGTTGTAAATCTGAAACCGGTCCGTGATCGGACCCCTCTGCACATACAGCTACGTTCAATCTCACTGTGCAGGAGCGGCATGATTAACTTGCTAGCCACTAGTTGGCGGTGGCATTGCTGTGCCGGCCCGCAGCACAGTCATGGTGCCGTGAATTGAAGTTGTCGATGCCGTGTTCGAATCATTCGTAGAGCCAGAAAAGGAATCTGAATTTTGTCGATAGTCGCGCACAGCCGCATGGTCTCCATAGCTCTGCTCCTCGTCATCGGACGAGTACGGCGGTGGCGGGTAAGGTGGTGACTGTGGAACATAATCAGGGTCGGGATTATACAGCCATGGCGGCCGCGGGACATTGCGGAGAGTGTGGAACCCCTGTCGCAGCTCCCGATACCGCGTCTGCCGATGCGGCGGAATAGCAGCCGGCGCCGCAAAAGTGAATGCAGGCTCGTTGTCGGTTGTCTCAGCAGCACCACCGACCTCCAGGCCGGTGTGGTCCGGTGCGCATGCCTCGCCAGGGGCGGCAGCTGTGAGTGGCGCCGCGGTGGCGCACACACAAAAGAACGCACAAAGCATTACCGCAATCGCCGAAGAGCGGGCAAACCCCCAAGGCGGTGCACCGCATCCCGGACGAGATGCCGTAGGGCGCGGGACCGCATCCTCACCGTCAATAGAGTCACACCCAGTTGCAGAGTCGTCCACGTCGCCGTCGCAAGAGTCGGTCTCCGACTCGGCGTGCATGTACCGCATCGCGAAGTCCTCGCCCGCAGCCGTGATCGAGAGTCCCCCCATCCGCGCGATCTTGTCCGCAAAGCAGAGGTCGGGCTCGTGCGCGTGCATGGGGTCCACCGGCATCATGTCACCGGTGTCGGACGCCTCCGACTCGCCCGGGTAAACATGCTCGATTGCCGCCGGCGGTGGAGCCGGCGGTGGGTCCTCCCGGACATGCGTGCAAGCGGCAGCCGAGATCCCGCTCTCGACACCACCGACCGTGAAGCCGCCCATGTGGGTGGCAGGCTGGCAGTAGGGCAGGAATTCCTGCAACGCACCGTCTTCCCTCTCCGGCTCGATCCCGAAGGAACACGCCGAAACGCCGTCGAGCATCTCCGGCTTGCCCCCCGCCAGAAGGCAGAGCGCATCAAACCGCTCGCCGTCGTGCTCGTCCATGGCCGTCTGAAACTGCTCCGCCAGCAAGTCGTTCTCGATGTCACCGAGGGAGAAGCTGTGGAAGCTTCCCCCAGCGCCGTGCTTGCCGCCGTTCGGGCAGTCGCGGTGCCAGTGGCGGGCCTCGTCCTTCTTGCACGTGGAGTTTTGGCAGAATGGAATGAAGTCGCCGCTGCCTCTGTGAAAGGCAACGCGCTTCCTCACCTGCGACTGCGGCCAGTTCCCTCCCGTCGGGAGGTCACCTGCAGCAAAACGAACACCGGAGCCGCCTCCCCCGTTGCCGATCTTGTTCTTGTCTGCCCGCGGTGTAAAACCCCGCCCGTTGACCTTGTCCGTGAGCACCTTCAGCTGCCGCTTCACGTCGAGGATGATGGCAGTGAGGTCGGACAGCTGCGAGGTGTCGCCGTCAGTGGCCACGGCCGCTGCGGACAGAGCGAACGAGGCAGTGTGCGTACCGGCTGCGACGTGTCGGGCGTAGCACTCGAGGACCCATTGCTGAATGGTGAGGAGGTCCACGGCCGCCCGCTGCTGGTGCGTGAAGAGCCTCGACACCACCGGCGCGTAGAATCCAGAATCCAGCGCCGCGAGGAACAACTCCTTCACCTCGTCATCGTCGAGAGTGTTGCGCCTCTTGGCAGACCGTAAGGCCGCGTTGAAGTCCGTGATGGACTCGGACGGGTCGGCGTGGGCCTTAAAGCGGACGCCAAGGAGGTCCGATGTCCCCTGGAAGGGTGCACCGGAGTCCAGCAGACGCCGTGCGAGCTCCAGCAGGGCCCGCTTGCCGTCCAGAGGGTGCAAGGTCGCAGATGCCTCGAGCCAGTCACCCGCTGGAGAGGCGGGAGACACGATGAGCTCGAGAGTTGAGAAGAGGAGCTTGTTGGCCTCGGGTCGCACGGCCAACGTGGAGTCCTCCAAGTCGAACATATGGCTACTGCCCAGTGGTACTAGTCATAGTACCAGAATCGAATCTGGTACTATCACAAGTACCAAAACGCTAGAATTTCTTTTGATGTCCTCCTCCATCCTGATGGTGATATCCATGATATACCATTACCTTAACGACCCAAACTGAGTTGTATTATGCCCCATTGGTCCATAGGTTACGTGTAGCCCTCCCAGTGGATGCATATTGCCAACAAGGTGGAGTTTTGTGTTACACAATGGTGTCTCACTTGTCTTCGAAATCATGGCGCTACTTTCGGATTTCTTTTTGAACAGACTTGGGATTCTATTCAACCCAGCGATGGCTCAAATTGAAGCTGTATAACATGGCCAATGATGGATGTGAGCATGGGGCAGTTGGCATACTGCCCGTCGCTGAAACTGCGACATGCTAAACATCCCATCTCCACCAAATGGTCCAACTCAAGATTCCTTAAGTATGAGGGCTATCGTTGATTTTGGAGCCTAGTCGTGGCACTAAAGCTACGAAATAAGTATATTATAACGTCGGATCGCCTCACCAGCGTTTATGACATCAAAAGTAAACCCATATATCGATTTTCAAGACCTTTACATGCATGAGAAGTTGCCGTACTTGGACTCTACACATGGAACTTAAGTACGAAACCGCTCCCGATATTACTACAAAAAATGCTGAGAGGCCATTTTATCACACCCTTGGGTGTTATCGAATCCCAATACTGGCGTTAAAGACGTTCAAATGGCACAACGCATGACGACCACTTAGGATACATCCCAATAATGAAATTTGACATCATGCATGCCACCTCGTGGCCACATAGCGTGCCCTTCTAAGTCACCGCGCGCTTGGTACTTGTGACAGTACCAGAAAATTTAATTAATTTTATGGCGTTACACCCCCCAAAAGCACACCGCACATACACATACCTAAAGTTCACGAGAGTACATTTCAGCATCAATAACAATTCAAAAGGGTCCTAAATGATTTTCAAAACCTTCATGGGACTCATACACCCCATCTAGTGCCCATAATAAAGCATACATTTTGGTACTTGTGACAGTACCATACCACCGGGCAGTAGCCACATAGGGGCAAACAGCGCGTCCTCGGCCTCGAATGCCTCCTGGATAGCAGGCACCAGCTTGGAGAGGAGCACCTGAGCGTTCGACTCCGTACCCGTAAATCGGTCATGCTTGTCGGGAAAGCATTTCCGGATGACGTGCTTCGCCACGCTCTCGTCGAAGCGCTCACGCGTGAGCGAGCGAATACCCGCCAAGAATACGGCTTGTGCGGAGTTCGCAGCTGGAGCACCAGCGGGTGCCGGCGTAGCCGGCGTGACGGAATTACGCGCGGCAGCGGAGTCGAAAATTGTAGCCAGTGAGCGTCGGCGTGACGCCATACTTGAGGTCAATCTAGTCGCAACCATGATGTAGAAGACTATAGAGACGAAGTGAAGGTAAATAGGGCGAGGTGCGGAAGGAGCGGCGGCCAAAAGTCGTGAGGCGGTTGTCGAGGAAAAGAAGGAAAGCTGCGGCGTAAAAGATTCCCCAAACGTGCATGTGGATCTAACAACGCGGCCAAGGAACTTGGTGTCGGATCCGACCAAAATTCCAACGTCTACCAACGCGTAGTACGGGAAAATCAAGCAGCCACGAGCCCGAGCTCTCCGTAAGTCCAATCAACCAGTCGCGTAACTAGGCCATACCGCTCCGCCGCGCCTCTAGAGGAGCCCCTCACTCCATCTCAAGCGTCGGTGTTTAGCCTGACATGGCCAAACTACGCAGTGTCTAAACAAAGAGTGCGTGGGGCCAAACCTGTTGGATATACCCCTAGGACTCGGGATATATTCACTCAGTGGAGGTTTTCTCAGAATGTATTAAAGCTGATAAGTTAACCCGATATAACGGGCATAAACAGTTAAGGTTCGGGTTCGGGTGACAGTCATACACACTACTATAGGAAGAGTCACAAAGCAAGCGGTGTGACTGTTCCAGCAATATATCAATAATATAATAGAAAGCGCGGTGTTATTGGACTGTAACACACGTGCAAGTTATTAGCGGGATGAGTGCAGACTTCTGTGAGAAGATACTGCTCTAGCACAACGCTAGCTCATCTATACCGAATGTCTCCCATCGCATAGATGGTACCGCTATTGGGTTGTGAACCCGAGACATTGGTTGAACGACCAGTATCGGCAGAACGAATGATGCGTTCGCCCTATGATACTGCGCATGCTTGTTCCGCACATGCTAGAAGCGAAGATGATTTCTTGTTTGTTACTTCAAGATTGTATCTTGCTTTGCCATCTTCGAGTTCGACATACGAACTCTCGATGATAGGTGTCATTCAAGTCTTTCCTTGAATAAATGACAGATGATGTGACTTATCATCTTGATGACATGTACAGTCATAGTCGACCGTACTGACGACTGTCTGTCATTATAATATATGACATGACTCGACATGACATGACATGGTATGACATGTCTGACAGGTATGACACGTATGACATGTATGACATGTATGACATATGCGTCATCGGTCATAACCCTGACAATATGCAAGTTTGAAACCCGCTAGGAGCCCTGGTTGTGAGCCCCCATGGGGGGTGTAGCGTGCGAAGAAACACTCATGATGAAAATCCTATAGGTGGGTACGTCGGGGTAAGGCGGTGCCGATGGCGCGGAGAGGAGGAACTCGCGGAAATGGTAATGGCGAATGCAGTCAAAACGTTCGTAACTGTGAAATCCCAATGGTAGAGATGCGGAAGTCGATAGACACGTTGCGCAAGAAGTCCGCGACAAAGAGTGATCAAGTCTAGTCAAAACGAAAATCCCGTGGACATCCAAAAAATCACGTAGGGTACGCTGCAGCGATAAACACAATTATTCCGTAACGACGCGTGCCTCAACCGCGAGCTCGCGTAGCGCAACCATCGAATGGGCCCCCCGACGCCCCACCAAGCGGAGGCGTTTAGCCAATCATGCTACCAAAAGTAGTGGAAGGTGCCTGGCGCACCATAACCTGTGAGATATATAGCTACAACTATATATTGAGTTACGGTCAGAATGCTTTCACTTTCGGTGTTTGCATAAGTGTAAATAAACATAAGATAGTCTCGGCTTTATGCCGGAAACCCTAAACCTGTGACACCCGTACTGTACCGAGCACTAGTACAGATAACAGGAAGTGACACACGGTGTGTCACATCCAGCACGAGCTGCTTTGCATTCGATTGCTTTCTGTCGAGAATCGCGCGGCCGAAGCTCGTAGCCTCTGGCTTGCGACGTTGCGAGAGTAGTATGCATCGTGATACGTGGAACTGCTACCTACCACAGTCGGTGGTTCACGTGCGCCTTTTATTCCAAGGATACATACACACACACACACATATATATATGTATATGCACAAAGTATCCTCTAGACTTTAGAGGGAGAGAGCGCGGAGGGGCTTTTCGCGTGTAGCTATCCATATAGTTAACTATTATAGTACAAACAGTCTGGCGAGTATTCGCTTTGGAATGACGCGGTTTGCGATCTTGCCTGATAGGTTTCTGCAGCTGATAGCATAATAGTCGTCTACACATCGTGCACCCACAAATTTTGCGTCATGGGTAAGGGCGCCGGTTGTGGTTCCAGTAAATCTTACGGAGAAGCTGCAATTACTCAGGTCTTTCCATGCTTGTAACGCTTGACTGTTATTTTGCTGTGGAAGGAACGTGGGCAGGTTTGTGCAGCATTGCAGTGCCTCCATACGGAAGAATGTTGGCATCTCGAGGTTGTCTCTACGTAGGGTATCTTGAGAGTGCAATAGTTCTTTGAAGCGCTCGCTGAAATAGGGTTTTGACATCGCGACCCATACAAGTGCGCAAGTGCACGAGAACATATATGGGTTAGTAGAACCATCTCTTCGACGCCGTCACCGAGTTGTTGAAATCCATCTTGTGTGCGGCCTTCCCGCAAATGAGGCCGTGTTGTTGCACATGAAGGGCTCGAGTACTTTTTTGAAGGAGCCATGTGCGCTTCCTGCGTGAAATCGGAAGAAGTCGACCTTAGAACTTGTGAAGCGGGAAGATGATTAAAGAGTATACTCTCCTTGCGCACATGTGTTCGGTTCTCTTCTGAAGTCGTCACCCGTCCGCCAGTCTAGCGTGGAGGCGCTTGAACGGCTGCTCGTGGCTCCGCATTTTCTTGTGTGCCTTGTGTTAGTTGTTAGCGACAGCTTTTTCGCATTAGCATCATCGCTTTTCAATCCCGATAAGAAATGCTCAACATCTGATGCTCGGGTTCAACCGGATTTCCGAGGAATTCTGTGCTGACTTCGTATTCTGACGGGTTGCAGGAAGCTCGAGAAGGGACCCCACCGCCGCTCGGGGGCTGGACTGTGGCGGGAGACAACCGCGCTGCGCCTCCCGCGGGGCCCGCGCGGAGCACCAGCCCTGAAACTGAGCAAGAGGAAGCCAAACCTTCAGCCGGCGACTTTCAGCCTCAAACAGGAATCGCGCATCATCCGAGTATGGCAGCTCAGAACCCTATGGTCGGACAGAACCCGATGGCGGCCCCAGGGTGTCACAGTGACAACACAAGTGCCTTGCGACACTTAGGGGTGAGAGGTTAAATTACGCTTGAGACTATTTCCAGTTGTAGGCATTATCTGCAGCCTATCGAACTCGTGTGATGTTGCCTTGAGCGTTAGTTCTGAACAGGTTGCGGTGAAGAGTTGGTAAAAAAGGGTGAGAAACCGATATGGAACTGCAGCTGTCAATTCAGTGCCAACGGCACATGTGGCGATTTGTAGTTTGACGGCCAACAGTGCAGCCCACGCGAACCATATCTTTGGAGGTGACTCCCTCGGTTGAGCAATTTTTGTATGTAAAGCGTTCGAGGGCTCCTGTCCTTTCCAAAGCCGGATGTCGGATGTCCATCTTAAGCAATTAAGTCCGCTTTGCAAATGCGACCTCTCATATCTCAGCAATACATATGTGTAGAAGGTATGGTTTTACATGTTGGTTTATGAGTTCAAGAATTGAAATCTATCTGACTGCTGAAAATTCGTAACCAAAAATAGTTGTGAAGGACTACTGTAGGTGCTTCAGTCACACTTGCTTGTGTACTGCATGTTTATAAGTATGATACAAAACAACCAGGTGTGATACAAAACAACCAGGTATGATACAAAACCATCTGTAAAAGAAATTATGGAACGTCATAAATTCAGCCAGCCTTATATTGCTTTGTGGAATTTCCGGAATGATCTTATCCAGCATGGATTTTAGCCCAGCTTAGAAGCTAATTGCATTCTCAAGGTTCGTGTGACCTGCAGCTGGATAAATATTAAAGACCGGATGTAAATATGTTTTGTCTCTTAGTTGCAGAAGCTTATTATGCACTGCAAGCTCACATGGATGCACACATGTCGGATATATTTTTGCTGCGGTATGCCGCATCCAGGCTTTACTCCACATTTGTGTGCTAGGAGGCAAGCACAAGAGCCAGAAACGCAAGTAAAAGGGCTAAGAAAACGGCTAAGTACAAAAAGCAACTACAACTATAAAAGTACTCAGTACGGAGTTCAGTAGGACCGATCTGAATGATGTTGATGTGAGGTGCCTAGTCTGTTGTACGGAGTACATAGTACAGTTGAGTTATGAAGGGAGTTCATGAATGTATAAGAACTCTAAGTGTACCCAGTTTCGGAGAAGAGAACGGAACCGAAATAAGATAACATAAATTGTGTACGAAAACGTATCAGCCGAAACCGGTATATTGAAAACAGTGTCGATTGAAAGCATACATACGAATATTGAAAGCATATTCCGAATAGTTGACCGCCGTAGTATCGAAATCATACCTCGTGCGGTCGTTTAAGAGTTAGTATAGAATAAGTCCGAAAGTGTAAGAAGTGAAGAAGCTGGAGTGGTAGCCTCCTACAAAATGGTAATTAGTCCGTTTTTCCGCGTCGCTTCCGCTATTTCCTGCATAATTCTGATTGAATGTCTCCTTGCCTTGCGCGTTTAGCTTGCCCCCTAGTGCCTTCTTGAAATCTAGAATGTCTTTGCGTGGGTTGGCGTTTCGCGTCGGTGGGGTTGCGTTTGATGGTTTCCGGTACTCCTGAGGCCGGATCTGCGTGGGGATTTTCCGCTCGGCAGATTTTTTGACGTGCGCGCGTTTGCCCGTCACCTTGGCACGCACGCATAAGCATATACGGATTTAGTCCGTGGTTTTAGGCTTCGACCTCGGCAGAGACCAAATCGCTCTGGAATTCCGGCACTTTCGACCCGAAGCGCTGCGCACTTTTTTCGAATTTGCGTAGCTTTTGCTAGAATTTCGGGTCGGTTTGTGATCTCGCGTGGCTCTAGCCGTTGAATCTTCGAGTCCCTTCTGTGTCCGGAAATGACCGCGCTTCGGCCGGTGTAGCCACTTGTGCTCGCGCACCGGTGGTGAATTTCTGGATCGGCGGGTGTTGGTTGTCGCACGTTGCATACAGCACCTCCAATTAGATTGCACAAAAGCATACTGTACTCTGATGGCGAGGAATTTTTCCGTCGGCCGGGCCGCCGTCGGCGGGGTCGGGTCGGCGTCGCCCCCGGCTCAGCCGGCGGGTTCGGTCAGTTGGGATCTCGCGCTGCGGCCCTGTCGGTCGGCCGGGATTCTTCGGAGTTCTGGGGCGCGGCCAGGTCGGAAGGTCGGGATTGGCGCTCCGGCGAAGGGGGAGTGCGGCGTGCACTCTCACGCCGGTACGGCGGTGGAGCCCCCGGGGCTACACCGGTGTCTATGCCTCTGAGGCCCCCTCCAGGGTTGTCGGATGGGCCCCTGGGGACCTCACCACCGAGAACCCTCTCACCGGTAGGGGTCAGTGGAGCCTAGCCAGCAGTCAGTAGAGCAGTGTCCGAGCTCGCGTCGAGCTCTGTACTAAGGCAAACGGCGTGTCAGGAGCGGGCGTCGTCCGGGGCCCCGGTGCCGGCGGCGAGCGCGAGTTCGGAGTCGGACTCGGACCTCTCTGCGAGGGGTATGAACCCCTCAGCGGTCCCTTTATCCTTGCCCCGCCTGTGTCCAGCAGGAGTGCGGGTGGTAAGCTCGTCCGTCAGGAACCAGTGCCAGACCCAGTGACGCCCTCCCTCTCTCCCCTCGCGGGATATGAGAAGGGGAATTTCACCAGTGCCCCAGGGCGCTTGGAGATCTTCCGGGCCAGTGACTGTAGGACCCCTGTGGAAGAGGAGTTTGACGATGTCCTTCGCACAGAGTTGCCGGACTTCGTCCAGTCGAGGGAGTACAAGGCCAGCATCCGGCTCAGGCCAGATTGGCAAGGGGACCCCCCGTTGTATGCTCGACCAGGATACAAGGGGTTCGGCAGCGCGCTTGTCACGACTCAGCCTCCGGACCCAGCTCCCACAAGGTACAGGGTCAGCAGGAACCAGGGAGGAGTTGAGCTGCCCCAAGGGGAGCGACGTCGGTCCGCGCTTGCATTGGCCCTCGGCCATTGGAGCACCTGGGCACATGACTCAGCGCGACGACGCGTCAGAGTCTCCTTGTTGGCTCGTCATCGCGCAACCGCGCGACTTGCATGGGTCGCATGGAAAGCCAGGGCGGACCGGTCGGCGCATCAGCGCGAACTCCGGAACCTAGCATTCCAGACGTGGAAAGTTGTCACACAGCAAGTCGCCCAGCTGCAGGGTCTGTTCGTCAGAGGCAGTCGACGTCGAGCTGAGTCAGTCTTCATGGCGTGGCGCCAGCAAGTCGTCCAGTCGCAGAGTCTGTTTGTCAGGGGTAGTCGACGTCGAGCTGAGGCCGCCTTCATGGCGTGGCACCAGCAAGCGACGCTCGCCAGAGAGAGGAGCACCTGGTGGGTTGGAGCCCGGAGACACCGGATGACCCAGATGGTCGAGAGGTGTCTCCGTGAGTGGCGTCGACTCCCCAGGACGACCCCGAGCAGCTCGGACTCGTCCCAGGGAACGAGTACCCGCCTTGCAGTAAGGAAGGCGGAAGTCTCACCTGACATCGGCTCCCTTTCGGATTCCGACCAGGAGTCTTGGTGGCAGGACATTCGTCGAGGCCTGAAACGCCTGGGGAAAGACCACCCACTGTCAGGAGTAATGTGTTTCCAATTTGATGACCATGGGCTTTCCACTGAAGGTACATATCGTCCGGAGGTTCATCAAAAGCCAGTCTCCGAGTCCAAGGAGTTGATGCAGCGAATGCGCACACCAACCCTCACAACTCCCTGGAGAGGTGTAAGTTCTCCGCATTTGCCATCAACGTCCGCAGACCAGGGGAGATAGTGAGACGAGGAATGAGCCTCCAGGAGGTAAGGAGAGCAGTCGTGACTGCCGTCAAGGTTAGCGGCAGCACCCGGAAGTCATATAAGGGCCTTAAGAAATCAAGTAAGGCACCTCTGAGTTCTGCAGCTTCCGGTGGGAACTGGGCGAACCGGTTTGCTCCCCTCTCGTCCTCATCGGAAGAGGAGTATTCCGTGGGACCCCCAGAACCCAGGAACCAGGTGTCTAGACCGAGCAGCCACAGTCGCACGGTGTCTCACAGCAGGAAGCCCGGTCGAGCACCCTCGGCCCCGCGCCCTGGTCCGACTTCCTCAGATGACAACTCAAACACGTCGTCGTCCCCGGAGTCTACCTGGAGCAGGAACAGTCAGGACCTGCAAGAGCTGAAGGAAGCCTTGCAGAAAGAGTCTCGAGCTCGGGAAGCAGCTGCCGAAGCTCTCATGGAAAAGCTGTCTCGGCAACTTCAAGAGAGCCAGAAGGCTGCCGAGGAGCACAGGATCTCCGAGCAACGCGCTGTCGAGGAGCGCTGGGCCGCAGATCGGCTAGTTGCAGAAGGTAGCACGGGAGATTGCCAGACAGTTGGCTGTCGACGAGAGTGTCGCTCAGCAGATAGCTGCCGACGAGCGGCGAGCAGCAGATCCGGGAGGTCGGCTGAGGCCCAGTTAGAGCAAAGGCTACAGGCGGTCATACAGTAATACCTCACCTTTAAGGAAACAGGAATTTGGAGCCAGCCTAGCTTTTTCCGTATTTTTCTGACCCCCCCCTGCCAGCGTCAGCCTCTTACCGAAATTACTAACGAAAAGGAAATGCATTTCGAGCGTCAGCCAGCTTTTTTCTTAAAATTTCCCCATATTCCCCCAAATCCCCCCTAAAATCGTGAAAATTTCTCAATATTCGGCAAGTTAAGAAAACGGGAAGCCAGCCTCCGTTTCCTTATTTGGGTACATTTTCTTAATGTTTTTTTCCAGCCCAGCTTTTTCCGCATTTTTCCGACCCCCCGAAAAGTGGCCGCTTCCTTAACCCAAGATTTCCTTAAAGGTGAGGTATTACCGTAGAGTCGCAAGTTCAGAAACTCACCTTGGTTCAGGCTTCGCCCTTAGGGCCCACAGAGTCAGACGCTCGAGGGCCCGCAGCGGCAGTAGCAGGCCCGGTTCAGGAGACGCCCATCTCCCGAGAGGGACATGAGCTGGTAGAACCGGCCTCCGTCGTCACCTGTGACGTCGAGAACCGGGGCATTCGCAGCCCGCTGGCGGGGCTGTACGCGGGCGTGCAAGTGCAACAGCCGCACACATGGGACTTTGTTTCCCTCCCAGTGAAGGTCTGCGCTGCCATCCGTGAAAACGTGGTTGCGTATGGCAAAGAGGGGGTCGAAGCACAGTTTTTGTTTTACGACGCTGCCCGTAGGTATCGCTCCATTGGTCAAGTCGCCGGGTTCGGGCTCCCTTCCAGTCAGATCAGGAAGTGCCTAAAGGCAAGGGTCGCGGGTAATGACAGGATCCTAGGGTCCCAGGTGGTGCATACTCTCACAGCGACCTTAGCGTCCGTTGACGAGAATTGTGCTCGTTGTGGGTGCGGGAGCACGGAGAGTCCGGTACAGATGTGGTCGTGTCAGGTTGGTACTAAGGGAAGTGCGGCGGCGCACTTGAGGGCTATGTACCTGCCAGTGTGTGGGTTTTGCTCCGCGGACGTGTGGCCCGGTGCTTTCGACGACTTTCCGATGGTGTCACCGCCTCAGCCTGCTGCGGCGGCGGACACACCAGGAAACGGGGGGGGGATGATCCCTCGGCCTGGGCACTCTGAGCCAGACGAGCCCCCAAGGGAGCCCGAAGGAGACGGTGTTGGTAGTCGTGGAAGGCCTGGAGGCTCGGGAGGTGATGGTCCTGGGGAGCCTGGAGGTCCGGGAGGTGGTGGTCCTGGAGGGCCAGGAGGCCCGGGGGATCCTGGCGGTGATCCAGGTGAGGACGGGGATGGCGACAGCCACTACACCTTCCGTACCGAGTCCTCTGTTCGCTCCGTCCGGGAACGCTCTTTGAGCCGAAAGGACGAGCAGCACGCCCTTGAGGAAGCCACGCCCTTATGGAAAAGGCGGTGGAGAAGTACCACGAAGAGGTGGAAGGGTCGTCCCACGTTTTTGGTCGGATCCTTCGGTTTGTCCGGCAGGTCAGGGAAGCAGGGAAGATATCTTCCGTTGAGCTGGTACGGCCCCAAATCAAATGTTCTTTCGGCCCCCCTTCGGTCCGTCCGGTCCAAACTACAAAATGCCCGCCGCAGGCGCGAAAATTTTAATCTTAAGTATGGGAAAATGTAAAAATCGCAAAGTTTTCATCAAAATTTTAGAAGTTTGCGCCAAATTGGTTCGGCCCCAAAGCAATTTCTCTTTCGGCCCCTCTTCGGCCCGGGCCTCATTTTGGCGACTCAGTTCGGCCCGGGGCCGGCCAATCGGGGTAAGATATCTTCCCTGCAGGGAAGTTCGGGAGTTGGAGCCGGTACGCTATGCCATGGAGATGGTGCGCCTGGACACGCATGTGGGCGGGAGTGAGGAGCCGGTATTGTCAGACCACTCCCTGCTATCAGAAGTGGCCAGGCACTGCTTCGGCTCCCTGAGTTCCGAGTACAGTACCGCGAGCTTTCTTCTGTGTTGAAGGAGGTCCGGGACAATGAGAACCTCACCCTGGACGTGATAATGATTCCCTTGGCGCGGCTGGCAATGCCCGACTCACAGAGGGGAGATGGCGTCAATCGGTCCGTTCCTGCGCCGCGTACGTCAGAGTCAAGATAGGCAGTCCCGCACGGTCCGTGAATTCTGGGATGGGGTGCACCTCGCGCATGACATCGTAAGTATGCTGGCTGCCCACGAGCTCACCACTCCTGTACCAGAGGAGGAGCTGCTGGACATATTCTTTACCGGGTTGATACCGGAGGTAAGGAGAAGAGTTTTTCTTATAGCCGAGAGGCAAAACTCTTCGGTCCTAACTCTGAGCAGGACAATCCGTAAAGACCGCCATAAACTCCTGACCTGGGCCACAGAGACAGAGCAGGAGTTGCGGCAAAGCCAGGATAAAACGAGTCGCTCGATCCAGCTGCTGGCCCACGTGGATGTCACTGAGGAGTTGTTGGCCATGGCGACGTCCACCAGCACTCCGACGCCCACGGGGCAACGCCTCGGGTCACCTGAGTATGAGGATTGCCGTCTGTGCAAAAGCATGGGCCATTATGCCCGCGACTGTCCGCAAGCGACGCAGCGTCCGAAGGAGTGGGCCAAGTGTCTTCTGGAGGACACCCTTGCGTTGATAGTAGGGGACGGCTCAATGGTGGAAGAAGCTTTGGCTACCATTGGACTGGATTTTGTCCCGGAGGACGCTCCCCAGCCCGGGGCGCCCTCCCCGCAGTAAAGGGCGCGAGCCCCGTCACAGCGGGGTCATGGGGGACGAAAGGGCCCCGCACCGGCGTCCACAGCGATGCAGGTGCTGCGTGATATGTGGAGAAGGTGCAAAAGGCATCTCAGCAACAGTGCTAATCATCACCTTAGGAACCAGAGTCAGGTCAGAGAGTATGAGCAGGGAGATTTGGACATGTTAGCCGCCACCCGTACATGTAACCCAGAGCCTCCTGCACGGGAACAGGTCGAGCAACGCATCCAGAGGGAGCAAGCAAACTTCTGGAAGTCCGCCAGAACCCCAGCGACCGCCTCGGTTCAGCGTCCCGAGGAGCCATGGGAGCTGCTCTGCTGGATCACTGGCGTGGACACCCGGAGTAAAAACCGGTCAAGCCACACACACAGTTGAACCACGGGCAGTTTACCGACAGCACTTGGAGAACCAGGGGTCGGACGTTGCGAGAGTTCGCGGGCACTGGAAGTTCAGAGCTCAGCGTTTATTTGCCCACCAGGGTTAGGAAAGCCTTTAAGGCCCAGAAACCAGGTGTTCGCCTGCGCCCCTCTATTAGGGCACTAGAAAGGTATCTGGAGCTGGAAGAGTCAGAGACCCGACCGGTCAAGTCCCTTGCACTTTGGAGAGCAGGGCAAAGGCGAATGAGGAAGAACCCTTTTGGTCGTACAGCAAGTAAGTCCCAGTTGAATCGAGAAGAGTTAGAGAAGTGTCTGAAGCACTTGGTCAAGGCGCGTGACTACAACCGCCAACGCCGAGCCATTTTGGATCGGGAGTCTGGACGGTTCGTTCGCGTAGCCAAGCCCGACCCCGTCGAGGGAGAGGAACTCTCACCACCAGAGAGAACCTCGAGGCCCAGTCGGCCGTGGCTGACCAGGGTCAGAGCTCGCCAGGCCTTGGGCCCGAAACGTAGGCCATGGCTTTCTCCTGAAGACAAGGTGCTCCGAGCTTCTCGATTGCAAGGCAGATACGAGCTAGAGGATAGGGAACTGGCTTCTACCACGGTAGAACGTCAGGCGGACTTTCATGCCTTCGTGCAGGAGGAGTTGGATAGGGAAAATAGGGGACTTCAGCAGGATAATGAACTGATGCACCGAGACGAGCAGGTCCGGAAGCGCATAGCGGCTAAACAGGCTGCAGCATCAGTTCAGGTCGCGGTTTCCCCCCAGACTTTCCGGAGCGAAGTGCAGTTCAGAAAGCAGTCGCCATCGGCCTGCTGGCTGACGCATGCACTTACTTCCTCCCGGACTCTGACTCCGACGCGGAAGGGGAAACGTCGGTCACCCGCCTGGACTGCATAATGCAGGACGGCGATATCAGTCCGAGCTGGTGTGAGTCCCTAGCAGCGGTGTCCTCGATGGGAATGCGCCCGAGGAGTTTTGACAGGCACAGTCGCACGCCGACGTTGTTGTTGTTTTGTTTGGGCCTGGATCATGGGCGTCAGAGTCAAAGTGTTGGTAGATTCGGGAGCATCCACCAACATAATTGCGGAGAGTACATTGCAGAAGCTCACCGGCATCAAGCCGGTGCGCCACGAGCAAGCCATGCGAGTTCGAGTGGCTGACGGCACCACGTATGATGCTAATTCCTGCATCAGACTCAAGCTCTTTGCTGAGACGTCAAAAGGAGCGCACGGCCAGCAGGTTGAGCTTCGGGTGATGCCCCGTGACCTCAAAGTGGATGTCATCTTGGGAGGTCCTTGGCTGGCGAACCTTTCCCCAGTTACACTGGATTATAAGAATTGGGGTTCGGTCCGGTTCACCAAGAGTAGGGAAGAGGTCGTCATCACCGGCTGTTCGCCGGGATCCCCGGACCCTGGTCGCCCCAAGGACACAGCAATATGGCGCTTGTGCAGGGAGTCATTTTGAGTCAACGTCGAGATCGTCGGGACCTGCGTGCCCTCCGAGCCAAAGAGGAGCAAGCTTTTGTTGTCTACCTCGCCCCCGATGGGTCGTTTGGCGCGGCGGCTTGCAACAAGGGGGGGGGAGATTCCGACGAGGATTCCCCCAACGATGTCGTAGCAGGCCTAGCGTCAGAGCCCTCCTCTGGGTCCGAGGATAGTGAAGTCAGCGTACGCCCCAGCGCAACGGTGCCGGACGAGGCAGGTGAGTCTGAGGAGCCAGGGGGGTTGGTTTCGGATAGCTCCGATTCCGGCTACAGTGACGTGGACAGGGCGTGTCATTTGCAGAAGGTAGGAGCGGTGGTCGAGGATATTAGGCCGGAAGGATTTACGAGTACGGTTGACGAGGCCGGAGATCATCCTGACCCTCTCCACGTTTTCGCTAGCAAGCAGGAAGCGAACGGAGCGTTCGCGTTGCTTCCGCCAGCGGTGCGTAGACAGGCGATAGAGGATCACGCGGCTGGGAAGCCACCCACCTGGCACGCTCAGGCGGCTGCGGCGCTCCAGCAGGGCCGAGGTCTGGTAGCGGAGCGTCGACCCCGAGCAAGGCGTAAGCGAGTGCGTTGGCTTGACCAAGTCGCAGCAGTCAGTCAGACTGGCGCTGGAGGTGGTCTCCCCACCAAGCAGCCGCCAGAGCCAGAGATCGGAAAAAAGGTTATCGAGGAATAGATAAGTGCAAAATGGGGAATAGAAATTTCGATCTGTTTTTGGGGAATAGATTATATGTCACATGCCATCGAGCCATGCCATCTATCGTTTCGGTTTGTACTACAGTATGAACTATCACTCGGTACCCCGGAGGTTCCCCGGAGGAGGCGCAAGCGGTTCAGCGTGTGCAATATTTTGCGTCTGGCACACCCCCTTCTTCAAAACAATTTTTTGCATGTAGCATGAAGCATAATTTTTTCCACCATTCGATTCTAAAGCGTTTGTATTCATTAGGTGAATACCTTTCGTTTGAGCTATCGATTGGCCCCATCCGCAACCGCATCAGCTTAGCCTTCGCGCCTGCCAGCTAAGTTGGTGCGGTGTGAGATGGTTTCAACCACTTGCGGCTTTGCATAATAGGGGTTTTCGTGAGAATCTTCTCACGAAACTTGGCAGTGATATTGTTCATATGAATATCAGTGCACCCTCAAGAGCATATGGCAAGCCGTTGAGTATATTAAAGACGGCCGCGTGCTGGCATGATGCCTTTTGGGTTTGAAACCCAAACCCAAGCATGCCAAACAGCGAAGGGCTTACCGTGAGTTCCAGCGCACGTAACTTTGCAAAATATATTGATAAGATGCATATATTTCACTTTTCTGAAGTGCAAGGTTTGCGATAGCTTGTGCGCGAAGTTAATATATCATTTCTTTGACCCAGATTTATGAGTTTGTATATCACGCTAAAATCTGTGTCAAAGAAATAGTAATACCATTTTGTGCACAGACTTTCTTAGACCTTGTGCTTCGAATATATCAAAGATAGATATCTTGGCAATATTTCTACGCAGTTACGTGCGCTAGAACGCACGGGAAGCCCTTCGCTGTTTAGCATGTATTGGGTTTGGAAACATTCGAACCCAAGCCCAATAGATCTGCCAAAGAAATAAATTGATGGTTTTGCCAACAAGTTATCTCAAACCTTGTGCTTCTGAGAACTGAAAGATATGTGTCTTGTAAATATTTGTGCATAGTTTCGCGCGCTATAACGCACGGGAATTGCTTTTCAGTTTGGCATGTATTGGGTTTGGGTAAACTCGAACACAAACCCAATAAATCTCCAAAGAAATAAATTGATGGCTTCGTGCACAAGGCTTTTGAGGCCTTGGGCCTTTGGCAACTAAAAGATATATATCTTAGTAATACTTTTGCAAAGTTACGTGCGCTGGAACTCACGGGAAGCCCTTTGCTGTTTGGCATGTTTGGGTTTGGGTTTGCATGTACCCAAACCCATGATGTGTAGCACGCGTTTTGCGCATAGCTTACATCAGAGGTTGTGCGTTTGAGGGTGCACCAATATTGCTGTTAGCAATATTGGTGCCAAGTATCGTGCGCTAGAACGCACGAGAACCCCTCCGCTGTTTGAGTTTTGATGCGATGTGCATGAAAGTTATAAGGGCCTCTCAGCTTAGCTCGCAGTCGCGACTGCAAACTGAGCTGATGCGGCCACGGCTCAGTCAAGAGCTCAAAAAACTCCTACCTAAGAGTCTAAATGATATATCTTTGTGCATTACGAACGTTGGAAAATGTTTTCCCAATCTAATTTACTCGCAAACAGTGTGGGCAATCATACGTGCAGTGAAATATTCACGGCCGTGAATTTAATATTCACGGCCGTGAATTTAATATTCACGGCCGTGAATTCCAGATTCGGGAGGGCGTAAACCGTACGTTTATGTGAGAACTGACGTCGGCTTGGTTGCAAAGACCTGTCTGGTATTTTCTCTAAGTATTTTCAGACGTGTTCCCAAAGTGACCAAAAACCGAACGATCGGCGATCGAACGGTTTTTGGTCACTTTGGGAGTGAGATCGTGAGTTTAGGCTTGGTGACAACACGCGAAACAACACTGAGTATTTTCAGACGCGTTCCCAAAGTGACCAAAAACCGAACGATTGGCGATCGAACGGTTTTTGGTCACTTCGGGAGTAAGATCGCGAGTTTAGGCTTGGTGACAACACTGAGTATTTTCAGACGCGTTCCCAAAGTGACCAAAAATCGTTCGATCGCCGATCGAACGGTTTTTGGTCACTTTGGGAGTGAGATCGTGAGTTTCTAAGGCTTGGTGACAACACGCGAGACAACACTCAGTGTTTAAGTATTACCGTCTGAAAATACTTGGAGAAAATACTCACTGTTTGATTTGTTAAATATGCAATTTTAACTAAAGGCGGAAGGCTTTCTCTCCGGGAGTGTGCCCCTGTCCAGCGAAATAAAGATCTCTAAGATTGTATACTAATCTGAGTAATCTTTTGCTTCAAAATATTATCACATATTCCTACTTAGTATGATAATGTGGGTACCCGTTTCGCAAAGAAGATGAAACCCCATAGCGCAACTATTGCGGGTTTCAAATTCCTTAAATTCCACCCGCTTCCGCCAAATGAACGCGTCATCCCACAACGAGATGTGTGGTTGACCGTTCAGTTTGTGCAATTTGTTGAGGGAAAACAACGCATACGAAATACTATTTTTGCTAACGCTTCCCTCATCCGAAGGTTGCCCAGGCTCTCTTGCAAACGAGCGCGCGAATGAGGGAAGAAACGCCTAGCGGAAACGTGGACGCAGTTGACATCCGCGTTTCCGCTAGAGGTGAAATTGCACTGCCAAACGGTCAGTATGTGTTTATTATGCTTATATGATATGCGTGATATGTTCATGCTGTGCAGGATGCGTCCCTGTTGGGCGTGAGTCGAGTTGGCTGGCTCGAATCACGCCCATTACCCCCCTCTCAAGACCCGTCCAGCATCCTAGATTCCGAACGGATCTTGCTTCCAACCCTTTCTAATTTAAGCAGAATTGCCTGCACACTCGGTATCGTGGTCAGGAACTCGCGTAGCATTACGTACCTCGTTCGATGAAAGCCCCGTATCTGGTTCAACGAAAGCCACGTATCTGGTTCAACGAAAGCCCTGTATCTAGTTCAATGAAAGCCCCGTATCTGGTTCAACGAAATCCCCGTACCTGGTTCAATGAAAGCCCCGTAATCTTGCTTGCGCAAAAAATTTTGTTCCTAACACTTATTATGTAGTCAACTGTACAAGTGAACCGTGGAAAGCAAGGGCAACGCACCTTTCATTTTTGATGGAGAATCTTTTACCCTGTCCTTTTTCTTGAATAGAGGACAATAAAATGCATACCATTAGTGTGTTCAACAGTACATCGATACCCGCCGTTGTCGCAAGAAAGGCACACCCTGCCGTACTTTTTGAAGAAGGGGGTGTGCCAGACGCAAAATATTGCACACGCTGAACCGCTTGCGCCTCCTCCGGGGAACCTCCGGGGTACCGAGTGATAGTTCATACTGTAGTACAAACCGAAACGATAGATGGCATGGCTCGATGGCATGTGACATATAATCTATTCCCCAAAAACAGATCGAAATTTCTATTCCCCATTTTGCACTTTTCTATTCCTAAATCATTATGCTACCCCAGAGATCCCCACCGTTCCGAGTCCTCAGGAGCAGAAGTCGAAGGCCCCAGCACCGGTCGTCCCGCCAGTCACTACCCCGTTGCCAGCACCACGGACCACGGATCAAGCCCTCCCGGAACCTCTGGAGGACGAGATAGACGAGACAGTGTCGCCAGAAGTCTGGCAGCAACTCAGGGACCTGGAAAAGGAATTTGAAGATGTCATTTGCACAGAGCTGCCGGACTCGGTCCAGTCGAGAGAGTACAAGGCCAGCATCCGGCTCAGGCCAGATTGGAACGGGAACCCCCTGCATCGGCAAGGATACAAGTTGTCGCAGGAGGAGTTGCGGCAACTCCGGCAACAGCTAGACGAACTCTTAGCCAAAGGGTACATACGACCCTCAGCCTCCCCGTGGGGCTGCCCAGTGTTGATGGTTCCCAAGCCAAGTAACCCCAAGGAGCTGCGTCTAGTCATTGACTACCGACAGATCAACGAGATCGCGATCAAAGATAAGTACCCTCTCCCGGATGTGCAGAGTCTCTTAACTGGTAGTGCAGATGGCAGACCGGTGAGAGGCCGACCCTTGTGCTTAAGAGGCTGAACTCCTTACTGCGGTGTGTGTCATGGGAAGTGTAATGTCATCCCAGACGACAGGCGGCTGAGACCTGTATAATCATCCTGAGCAACAGTAGAAGATCTGTATAAAAACTTCACCGGTCCGACGTGGTCAGCGTGGACGTGACCTTCCCTAAGGGGGGGGAGTTGTGCTAGGAGGCAAGCACAAGGGCCAGAGACGCAAGTAAAAGGGCTAAGAAAACGGTTAAGTACAAAAAGCAACTACAACTATAAAAGTACTCAGTACGGAGTACAGTAGGACCGATCTGAATGATGTTGGTGTGAGGTGCCTAGATCGCTGTACGGAGTACTTAGTACAGTTGAGTTCCAAGTTGAGTTTCATGATGCTTAAGAACTCTATGGCAGCCAGCTTCGGGGATGAGAACTGAACTGAAAAGTGTAACATAAAAGTAAAAAGCCGTAACTGCTGTATATTGTGTATTGAAAGCATGCACTGAAAGCAAAAGCATATTAGGAAGAATTACGAAACCGAATTCCGACTAGTGGACCAACCGAAACCATACCTCGTGCGGTCGTTTAATAAGTAGATAATAGATAAGTCCGAAACCGTAAAGAAGAGGAAAGCAAAGGGTGTAGACTCCCACACAAGCGATGTTTACCGAGGCACTTACAATGAATACAGCAATACCATCGAACGCGAATAGTAAAGTTACAGCAATACTACCGACCGATATAATATCCTACAGAAGGCAAGGCTTGAAAACTATTCGACATTCGCCAGTGTTGCCGCAGCCATCTTCAGTCAAAGCAATTCCCGCATGTACAAATCTACGTGGTCAGTCATACAGATTAATATTGTAAACCCACGAGGTCACCAGGGATTACAAAACAGTACAGCAAACAGAAAAAAAAACCAGCAAGAAGCAAAGTCGCAGTAAATTCTCCTGCAAAAATACACATTACGCTAGTTAGTCAGAAGTTTTAGGAATCGAACCCAAGCCAACGGGCAGAATGCCAAACGGCCTCCAAGCACTCTCAGGCACGTTAATATAATAACAAAACCAACTAACAACGCGGTAATGTACAGGGGAACCAGATCAACAAGGTCAGTTAATGGAACCACATTCATTGCGTATTGCAAACAGAAAGGGTCATAAATGTGGTCGCTGGTGGCGTAGCAGGAGTACGCTATTCCGGGCAAAAAAGCAGGACGCTAGCTAGCAGGAATGTTTGGGGTCAATCCCAACCTAAAGGCAAAAATATGCCCGACAGACTCCAGGCACTAAAATAAGCCGAGTAACCAAAAACGCTGCATTCCATACTATCCCACGAAAAGAGCTGGTTTGCCGACGGCGCAAGAACCTGAAAAACCGAGCTAGCAGCGTCAGGATGCTGCAACACGAGATTCGGGAAAATTGAGTAAGGAAATATACGAAGTTGGTATGCTGGTACGAGCATATCAACGAACACAAAGGGGAACCTGCACACTCAATTAGAAATATACACAGAAAAATGAGAATCAAAGCCACACACAACGCTGTCGCTTAGTACGCTTGAAGTAAGAATGAACTGGCGGCCAAGCTTATTATTATAAGGCCTAATGCCAAGCTTACAGTTAACAGTAGAGTCTGATGGTCACACAACTGTCCCGCCGCGGGCCGCGGCCGTCACGCACGTTATCGCGACAGCGAGTCAGCAACACTTGCGAGATGTGACAATAAGAATCTGTCATCCGACGGTCCGATCGTTCGGTCGACGATTCGATCGATCGGTCGAAAATTAGTTGATGTAGGATTGGAGTACATTCAAGATCGCTGCGACAATTTGAATATCTTGTCTTCGGAACGTATCCGTTAGCACGCGAAATCAGACAGTCCGATGGTTCAGTCGACGATTCGATCGATCGGTCGAAAATTAGTCGATGGAGGATTGTGTTGTATTCAAGATCGCTGTGACAACTTGAAGATCTTGTCTTCGGAAATGAATCCATTAGCCGCGAGATCGGACTGTCCGATCGTTCGGTCGACGTTTCGATCGATCGGTCGAAAATTAGTTGATGTAGGATTGGAGTATATTCAAGATCGCTGCGACAACTTGAAGATGCCCTTCTTCAAGAATATGTCATCTGACTGTCCGATCGTTCGGTCGACGATTCGATCGGGCGGTCGAAAAATAGTCGATGGGGGGACGGTGTATCTTCCTAAGGCGAGCGACAACGCTGAAGATCAAAATTTGTTATGTGGAAACAATTTGGGCAGTTTTGACAGTGTTCCGATGACGATGTCGTTTCGTCCCACCACCTTTTTTTGTGAAATCGTTCTTTGTCCCTTTAAGGGAACGAAGCCCCGTTTCTGGTTTTTTCAGAAGATTATTTTTTTGACGTGCGACAGAAACATTTTCTTGCGACAGCGACAGAAATGACCATGCATGCGACAAAAAATACCGGGTTCCTGTCGAAAAGCTCCGCGTGCACCATGTTGCATCCTCCTCCTCCTGAAACAATCGGTCTTGCCTGCGTTGTACACAACTCTCGAAGAACTTCCGCGCCGATTTCCCCAAACCTCCAAAAGACTCCATCGCAAAAGGCACACGTGTGTGAGGCCAGATTGGCCCGTACAATGCCCTCTTGGCTCGCTCATGCACCGTGGCTACCGCCGCAGCCCGCAGCGGCCTTGCTTGTGCCCCTCCTGCTCAGGTGTACGGCGCGCACCTACTCCTGGGTCCTGGCATTATTCGTTTTGGCTTCTCCAGCGATCACTCGAGCTAAGCGCAAGCTACTCAAGAATTCCGATGTGGACTCTGACATCCGCCTCAACGATACTGTGTTAGATTCGCCGACTTTGACAACACCGCCGATACCAGACCCTGGAGATCCCAGGGCTGATGACACGGCTACAGTGATGGTGGCGCATGCATATTATCAGGCGCACCAGAAGTTGGTGCAACATATCCGTGAGGATGGACGGCATCATGGGCCAAGGCTCTACGGGCGGAAGCCGGTCGGTTTCGAGTCACGACTGGCATTTTATGTCGCTGTCGCAGAATATACTTTTGTCGCAACCAGACCGCCAAACAGAAAACAGTGAGCGATGTCGATTCCCTTCCTATAAGGGCAAATGCGTTTTTCACAAAATAAAAGGCGCCACCGTCATCCGAACACTGCCATGTCTGCCCCAAACTTTCCGCGATGTCTAGTTTATAATGAAACCACTATTAGTTTTGTCGCAAGCCTCTCGAAGATACGGCAATCCTCCGCCGACTGTCTGTCAACCGCCCGATCGGGCCGTCGACCGATCAATCGACCAGTTAGAATTACAATACCTTCTTCCGTTGAATGAGACAGCTTTTGACCTCTATATAATTCGTGGCAAGCGGACACCCATAGGCGCATTGAGAGGTCATGCGGGGGAGGGGGAGAGTCCCACGACGTTCTATCTTCCCCCACCCCTCCCCCCAGGGCAAAGTTCGTTTACTTAAGTATTGTCGTCGATCTCTCTCAATTGGTATTGCTATTGTAACGAGCTGTCTACTTTATCTTGGATTGTAATGGCCTAGTATTTGTCTCGGAATATAACAGTTAGAAGATTATTATCTGCGACATTGTACCCTCACTGCTAAGACAGAGGAGGTGTGCCGAAATCTGTCCTGGCTGCCCCAGGTAGATTCCTAGATCTGTCCTAACTCGGGTGCCCTGTGTCACTTGCAGCTTAGGTCGTAGGTCACGGTTCTGGGATTAATCCCTGAGTTCTGTATATACATTTCGCTTATAAATACATTCCGAGATATTCAGGTAACTGCATATAGTATGGGTTCGCCCACTTCCGGGAATATGCTATCCGGGTATATTCCACTAAGGGGTACGATCTATATCACGATAAGAGGAATCCACAAGTTCTATTTGGTAGGCCGATATGAGAATATTGATGTTTGTACTCTCGCCTCCATCACCCTTTTATGGTCACAGCAGGAACACAACACCACTGTAAGAAATTAATGCCTCCGTGAAATCTGCCAGTATTTCGTACCCTGAAGCCACACTATCCACTTATGCTAAAGCCGACCGAGATGCTATAATTGCAAATGAGATATCCTCCCCCGTGCAAATCATTGCTGTTGCCAATTTGCCATAATAACACCCAGTCTCTATCAGTCACAGACATGAAATTATAGAGCCAGGAGCACACTTTGAATAAGAAAGCATATGTCCTTTGCATTTTAACATTCTGAGACAGGTCTGCATGACGTAGAGGTCCATTGCAATCTGTCATGATACCATGATACAACATTTTGCATTTTTAAGGCTCAGTATGACTGCACTGGAATGTGAATGCATGCAGTGCCAGGGTATGCAACGGTGTGAGAATGCCACAGGACAAGGTCCCGGCAACAGGCTGATGTGCATTAATAACGTGGCGGAAAGCATAGAGGCAGGTCTGCAGCAGGAGATTTTTAAATTGCATCTCACAGCTTTTGTTCATTCGAACTTTTGTCTCAATCCGATCCCACCTGTCATTTGGAGTCATCATCCCCAGGTTCGCCATCAGCAGTGTTCATAACATTCAAATCAACTTCCAATACTTTGAAATTGAAAACCAGCTTCTTAGCAGCTCTCCAAGTTAGTGGATGGGCGGACTCGCTGCTCCAGGACTCTTAAACTGTATGAAATGAGATGCTGCAAAAATGAAGCGAGCGCAGTTGGTTGAGAATGGAAGAACAAGAAGACATGAACTCGAAACGGCTGCACAGAGCTGCGCAGGTACATCATCAAATTACTGCCGACCACACAGACATCAAATGTCACAAGGCACCCACTTTTGAATGCTGCACAACCACTTCTACATGCTACCTGATTGGATGAGCATAACCGTCCGATCGGCCTTGCATACTGAAGTATCAATCCAGGCTTACATGGTATTGACCCACTGGGCGCGCGTGATCCAGGCCTGCATGCATGCCTCGCAGTTCGCAGGAGGCATAGTACGGAGATGGTGCCGTGGAACTACCTTATCAAGATTGGCTGCACGGCCGCCTGACGAGATGTCGGAGGGCCGCCATTGGGCGGTGACCGTCTTAATCTGAGTGTAAAAGTTCACGCCGCTCTTACCATAAAAGTTGGTGTCCCCCAAAAATGAGCCCCTCGATCCAGTGAAAGAGAAGCACGGCACCGGCACCGGGATGGGAACATTGATCCCCACCTGTGCAAGAACCCCCGCCCCCAAAAACCCAATGCATGGTAGCCTCAGCAACTATGACTCGCTAATCCATTCTATAGCAAATCAGAGCCTGCTCTAAACACGCCTGCGGGCAAACCTGGAAATGCACTCATGGCCGTCAAGAGGATGGCACACGCATAGCTGATGGAGCAGTCACATGCAGGGCACACAACACTGGGTATATGAGGGAAGGGAATGCATTGGCTGTGGGTAACGTGAAGAACACCTGCCCCACGTCGATGTCGGCCTGGAACTTGCGCGCAGCGGCGCCCGAGTTTGTAAAAATGGCAGTGCCGTTGCCATATGCGTTGGCGTTGACCTTCGCAATGGCGTCATCCAGGTCATCTGCCTGCACACGCAGAGACCCTCGCAATGGCGTCATCCAGGTCATCTGCCTGCGCACGCAGAGACCCTCGCAATATCGTCATCCAGGTCATCTGCCTGCACACGCAGAGACCCTCGCAGCATTCTTGACCACCGAGGATCGCATCAACCAGTTCATGATGCTCTCCGCCGCATCGCCGCATCGCCCATGAGCAGCACGTAGACTAGGTCTCCCCCCAGCACCCTAAGTGCTGGATACTTGCCAGCCCTCGGCGCGCCTCGCCGCAGCCTCGAGTGCGCCGTGCCACCGTCAGCAGTGCACCCTTCTCGTCTTCCAGCTCCCGACCACTTGAGCCCCCTCAGCACATCAGAAACACAACATGCGCGCAATGTCCAGCAACTAAGGAAGAAAAGTGAATATCCCACATATTTCTGCAGGCATTCAACAGGCAGTCCGATGTCAGATGTTGCCGCAACAGATAGATTGGCGGCCAATTCCTCCAAATCAACAGAGATTCGGCTATTTTTGCCTAAATGAAGTGTGGCTGACTGTACCTACTCTTTGCTTCACACCTATGGCCATAGTAACTGGCACTTGAGCAGGGAAGTCGGAATGCTGCGACTTGCGAGGAATGTGTGCTTCATGTCGGACTGGCAAAATATTGACTGTCAAAATTTGTGAGAAGCCCTTTAATAGCAGCCCCCTGGTGGATAGATGGCCGTGTACCTTGAGGCACACGAGAACGGGGCCAAAGATTTCCTCCTTATAGCACTCCATGTCCTGCGTCACGTCCTTCAGTATGGTTGGCCCAACGAAATTACCCTTCTCATAGCCTGGCACCACAAGGTCACGACCTGATCACTCCCCACCCCACTCCACCCTCGTGAGCCGCCCCCTTCTCCTCACCTCCGCCAGCTTCCACCTCAACGCCTTCTTCCTGCTCACTACAGAAAGAGCTTGAGACCCTTGGGTCGAGGGCAGGGACAAGAGAGATGAGCCTAGGGGGAGAGGGAGTGGCATGCGCTGGGGAGAGAGGGAGTGGCATGCGCTGGGGAGAGAGGGAGTGGCATGCGCTGGGAGAGGGAGTGGCATGCGCTGGGGGAGAGGAGTGGCATGCGCTGGGGAGAGAGGGAGTAGCATGCGCTGGGGAGAGAGGGAGTAGCATGCGCTGGGGAGAGAGGGTAGCATGCGCTGGGGAGAGAGGAGTGGCATGCGCTGGGGAGAGGGAGTGGCATGCGCTGGGGAGAGAGGGAGTGGCATGCGCTGGGAGAGAGGAGTGGCATGCGCTGGGGAGAGAGGGAGTGGCATGCGCTGGGGGAGAGGGAGTGGCATGCGCTGGGGAGAGAGGAGTGGCATGCGCTGGGGGGAGAGGGAGTGGCATGCGCTGGGGAGAGGGAGTGGCATGCGCTGGGGAGAGAGGGAGTGGCATGCGCTGGGGAGAGAGGGAGTGGCATGCACTGGGGAGACACATCCGCGGGCTCAAAGAAAAGTGCAACACGCAGCTGGAATGTGCGCAAGAGCGAAGGGGATAAAAAGAAAGCTGGCCACCGAGAGAGCTGGAGACACAGAGAGAGAGAGAGAGACGCAGAGAGAGACAGAGAGAAGAGCCTGGGATGTACGAGCGGCTGTGGCAGTGCAGGAGGGTGACACCGGTGCAGAGCTAGGATAAAGCAATCTTGCAAATAATATCCTTCGGCTAACAACTAGGTGGGAGGGAACAGGGGGGGACCAGGCATCACCATCGAGGATGCACTCCGCGCCGGCGTTGATGCCGCCCTGCACGAGGCTGCCGATGCGCTCCTTGGAGGCCGCCGTGATCACCGGGCCCAGGTCTGCGCCGGCCTGCATCCCCTCGTTCACCTGCACCTCCCCATCCCACCACCCCTTCTTGTCCACCCATGTCCCCAGCCCTCCCGAGGCCTCGATACCGTGCAAAGCTCCCTGCCGGGCCTTCACACCGCTCACGCGGCTCATGGGAAGCCCCCTGCCGGGCCTTCACACCGCTCACGCGGCTCATGGGAAGCCCCCTGCCGCGACTTTGCCCAGTGCCGTGCCTGATGGTATGCTGAGGCACTTGTTCCCTGGATCCGCCTCGGCGAAACCCCAGCGCCAAAACTCGCATTTGAAAGGCGCTTCGAGGGCAAAAGTTCCCCGGACCCCACGACCCCCCCTCCATGCACACTCGCACTGCTCCAGGAGGTCGTGGGCCACCTCCCATGCCCCCACCTTCACTGTCAGAGTTTATACCTCTCCGCCACACGCTCACCAGCGCCTTCTTTTCTACCTCGCTCCAAAGAAGTGTGCTCACCAGCGGGCCTGCGGCCTGCTCGGTGCAATCGATACAGGGCTCACTGTCAAGTCCACGCTGCACGCACAGTCACCTGGAGAGTTTTGGCCTTTTCAACGAGCTTTTCCATCATGTGCTCGGATCCCGCAACAAACACTGCGGCGGAGATCGCCATACAGCGCTGCCCAGCTGCACCGAATGCAGCACCAGTGAGAGCGCTTATGGTGGCCTCAGGGTTCGCATCTGGCATAATCACTGCGTGGTTCTTTGCTCCCATGTTACTCTGCACACCCCTCCGTGCACACACCGCATGCCTCAGGCCTACCCTTAGCACCGCATGTTTCCACTGAGATGCACAAAGACAAGATCGAAATGCTGGAGCAGTGCCACCTCAGAGATGGATGGTGCTGAGCAGTGCCGGTGATGGACTTGCTGCTTGTACGGAGGAAGGGGGGCATGCCACCTGCACACGTTTGCCGTTGGCGGTGCCGCGGGCGTAGATGTACTTGCCGGCCTGATCCGAGCCCACGAAGCTGATAGCCTTGATCTTCGGCTCATCCAAGATCATGTTTACAACGTCGTGCGTGCCGTGCACGAGGTTGAGAACTCCTGGCGGCAGGCCAGCCTGCAACGCGGGCCCCAGCGGGAGGGGACACACGTCAGGGTGCAAAGTGGTGAGCGGCGCGGGGCCGCCGTCCCGGGTGCAGCGCACTTGGTGGAAGAGGCCGCCCGTCTCCCCTCCAAAACTGACGAGAGCAGACGAAGCACCTGCAGCGCGAGATCAGCGAGCATCATGGCTGCGCCAGGATCCTTCTCTGAGGGCTTCATGACCATCGTGTTCCCTGCGGTGCCCCTCGCCCATTTCCATCATCCCGTGGCCGGCGAACGATCTCCGGGAACCTTGGAGCCGAAGTATGGTGCTCACCTCTCCCGACGTGTTGCACAATGGATGCAAAAACATCAGAGGCCTGGTGGTTTCCGAGGCCACACCTGTCGTGACAGCGACGGGGAACATCCACAGCGGGATCATGGCAGGGAAGTTGAAAGGGCAGATTCCAGCCACCACCTGAAGAGTGAGATCATTAAAGCAGAGTAAGCAGCTAGCAAGTAGGCCTTAAACGCCAGAAATACACTGAAGGTCTCGCAACCAGCAGCAAAGATATGGGCAGCTCAGCAAAAAAATACAAGCGGAGGCAGGAGCAACAAACCCTGCAAAATTAAAGTTATCAGCCGGGCAAGGCACCCCTCCTGCTGAAGGGCTGTCGGCCGGGCAAGGCACCCCTCCCGCTGAAGGGCTGTCGGCCGGGCAAGGCACCCCTCCTGCTGAAGGGCTGTCGGCCGGGCAAGGCACCCCTCCCGCTGAAGGGCTGTCGGCCGGGCAAGGCACCCCTCCTGCTGAAGGGCTGTCGGCCGGGCAAGGCACCCCTCCCGCTGAAGGGCTGTCGGCCGGGCAAGGCACCCCTCCTGCTGAAGGGCTGTCGGCCGGGCAAGGCACCCCTCCCGCTGAAGGGCTGTCGGCCGGGCAAGGCACCCCTCCTGCTGAAGGGCTGTCGGCGTGTCAAGCGTCCCTTCGTGCCTACGTGCTGTCTGGAGGATAAGTACCCCGAGTGGTTGACGTATGGTGTACGTGTCAATGCCAGTGGAGACGTTCTCGACATGCTCGCCCATCTGAAGAGTGGGCATACCACAAGCGGCTTCCACAACCTCTGCAAGACAGGCAGCACTCAGTTCTCTATGCTATGCTATGCTATGCAGGTCCTTCTTCCTGACGAACAGCCGCTCTGCTGAAAGGAGAAGGAGCGGCGCCATTAGAGAGGCGAAGTTCCCGCGGGGAGACGGCACAGGGCGTGGCTCCGTGCCTGGCACTGCGCTTGCAAGCTGTAGGCTGGGGAAGCGAGGCTGTAGGATAGAGAGCAGTGGAGTAGCAGTAGCATAGGCTTTTACCCTGGAGTCTCAAGAAGCAGCCACGTCAGCTACAGGAATGCGAAGCGGGAGTGTCATACTTACCGAGCCCACGAAAGACATCCCCTTTTGCGTCTGCGAAAGTCTTCCCTTGCTCCCTCACGATATTCGCCGCAAGCTCATCCTAGAAAATATTGTTGAGCAAGCTTTAGTACTCAGGTTTTTGCAGCAGCACGGCAAAGACTTAAAAAAGAGGTGAGCTAGGGAGAGCCGACATATTCCAAGTGTAGGCGCTGAAGGCATCGCGCATGGACTTCAACTATTGGGCACGTACCATATTTTCCTTAATGAGATCCTGCAGTTTGAACATGACCCGAGATCGAGTCATAATGGAAGTCGAGCGCCACTTTCCGAAAGCGTCTTGCGAGTTATCGACCGCCGCTTGAAACTCATTTGGCGTGCAATTGGGCACGAGTGAAACCACCTCCTGGGTTGCCTGCGGCATAATTCCAAGTGCGGAACCAAGCCTGGGTCATCGCCTCCACCTACGAGCGACACAAGCTTTAAGACGAGCGAATGCACAGCAAAAAATATACCGGATTAAGAAGTTCCACAAAACTCTTCGTCTTGGACTCCACCAACTTGCCATCGATCAAAAGTTTTACGGTAGGCTGGTGAGAAAAAACATGAAAGAGAGTTAGAGCGCTGCAAACGCACGCGCTGGAGACATCGAAGCGACTCTCATGACTTGCAAAGCTGCTGCTTACCGGCGAGGCGGATGCGACAAAGGCTCTTGAGAAGGAGGCGGGCGAAGTGGAAATGAAGCTACTGATCGTTTTTACGCCTTTAAGCGTGGATCTCATTCTTTGTGACATTGTAACGATTTCAGGCCGATTTCGAAGTCCACAAAACGCACGCACAAACAAGCTCACGGAATTATTGAAACAATAATGAACCAGCGCAGGTTTATCCAACCAAAGTACCAAACGAGACCGGCCGTTTCATCTCTGTTCTCTCCCCATTCCGATTTGAAACGCAGATGATGATGATGTTTGATGAGCAGACGCAGACGGCATCGACAGCGACAGAGCAGTCGAGTGATGACTGTCTGTCGTGTGACAGTTACGTTGAAACATCCGCATCCGGACGGATCGGATGAGATTTCACGTATCTCAGATAAATCTCACGTGATCGGGAGAGTCAGAGTGAAGGCAGGGACCAGGGATAGGGAGGGAGTGAACAGTGAAGGTGTCACTGTTCTCAGGCCCGTCGTTGATTCTCAGGCCCGTCACTGTTCTGTATCGAGCAGATAGACTCAAGACTGAAGACTCGGCAGCGCAGCGGCACCCGCGGCAGCGGCAGATAGACCTGTGACTGTCACAGGCTCACAGCAGCAGCAGTCCAGTGCAGTGTCACGGAGCGGAGCGGAGCGGAGTAGATGAGTCGCCGCGCCGTGACACGACCTGAAATCCTGATCGCGGCGTGACGACACAGTATCTAATATATGGCGTCATCGTCAGCAGGGGAGGAAACCGAATCGCTTTAACACTCTACAGTGACACAGTACTGTACACTCAACACTCTACACTGGTATGCCAAAGTAAAAGTTTTGCGCGCGGCGGTGCGCGCCGCGGAGGGGGAGAGTCTATTTTCTTATTTCTATAAGGGAAGGGTTATACGCGCTGGAACTGGAACGTGGTTTCCGTCTCAGTCCCGAAAAAATTCTGAACCAGCGTGACGGTCATATCGTCTCGCATCGCATCGTCTCGCGTGTCATCGTGAATTTAATTTCCAGGATTATTAAAACAAATCATCTATTTATCTTCCATCGATATCGCGGATACGATTGCCGTTGGCGTTGACTCGCTCAAGGATAAAGAGCTGCGCACCTACATTCACTGCTCATAATTTTCTCAACGGTTCTTCGCTCCGCCTCATGGGCGGAACGATGTCGTGGCTGCTGTGTTATGCGCTGGGATTTCGGAAGTGTTTGACTGCTTTTATTTTTCAGTTTGTTTATGCATATGTGCCGACTCACGATACTCGTTTTGTGCAGCTTGTGTCGCAGGTTTTCCGATGGCGAGGAGGCGCGCTTTCTTGAGGTGTGGAAGTCTAGGGCAACCTAGCTTGGGATCACACCCAACCACATCGGACCCACCTTGTTCTCACGTTTTATTCAACTCACTTTGAATGTGCATACAAAGTTTGAGCATTATCGGGTTGGGATAAGCTATAGACTGATTTTGTTTTTGGGTTTATGGCGTCTTCTTCGCGACCTCTTGGGGTGTGGAAGTCAAGGTTGGGCATGCCAACCTTGCTTGGGTTCGAACCCAACCACATCAAAGGCATCTCATTTGCATATATTCATGCAGTTGTCTTCGATATTCATGCAAAGTTTTAGGATCATTGAGTTAGGATAAGCCTTAGGCAGATTTATCTTTGTGGGTTATGGCGCATTGTTTCCTTCTTGAGGTCGACACAAAGCACGAAAAGCTTTGCAGCCGAGGGCTTTTCGTGCGTACTAGCGCACCAAACTTGGCACTAATATTGCTGACAGTAATATTAGTGCACCCTCTTAAGCGCAAGGACTTTCAATGAGTGTACACGGAATGGTCGCCTCTTGATAAAGAGCATTTTGGGTTTGGGTTCAACGTACCCAAACCCAAAGATGCCAATCAGCCGAGGGCTTCCCGTAAGTTCTAGATCACGAAACATGGCACAAATACTTCCAACGTATGTACCTTCAACTTACGTGAAGCTCAAGGCTTCAAGTTACTTGTGCGCGAAACGAGCAATTTATTTCTAAGGCAGATTTATTGGGTTTGGGTTCGAACGTACCCAAACCCAAAGATGCCAAACAGCCGAGGGCTTCCCGTGCGTTTTAGCGCATGAAACTTGGCACAAATACTGTCAACGTATATACCTTTGAGTTACCTAAAGCTCAAGGCTTCAAGTTACTTGTGCGCAAAATGAGCATTTTATTTCTAAGGCAGATTTATTTGCTTTGGGTTTGGGTTCGAACGTACCCAAACCCAAAGATGCCAAACAGCCGAGGGCTTCCCGTGCGTTCTAGCGTACGAAACTTGGCACACATACTGCCAACGTATATATATTTGAGTTACCTAAAGCTCAAGGCTTATAGTTACTTGTGCGCGAAACGAGCAATTGATTTCTAAGGCAGATTTATTTGCTTTGGGTTTGGGTTCGCCATGAACCCAAGAGCCTATGACATGACCTAACGTCATTAAACGCAAATATGGATAACTATTGAAGTTACATAAAAGATAATAGTACGATACCGACGTGGTTGGGTTTGATTCCAAGCGAAGTTGGTAAACGCCAACTTTCACTTCCACACCTCAAGAAGGAAACAATGCGCCATAACCCACAAAGATAAATCTGCCTAAGGCTTATCCTAACTCAATGATCCTAAAACTTTGCATGAATATCGAAGACAACTGCATGAATATATGCAAATGAGATGCCTTTGATGTGGTTGGGTTTGAACCCAAGCAAGGTTGGCATGCCCAACCTTGACTTCCACACCCCAAGAGGTCGCGAAGAAGACGCCATAAACCCAAAAACAAAATCAGTCTATAGCTTATCCCAACCCGATAATGCTCAAACTTTGTATGCACATTCAAAGTGAGTTGAATAAAACGTGAGAACAAGGTGGGTCCGATGTGGTTGGGTGTGATCCCAAGCTAGGTTGCCCTAGACTTCCACACCTCAAGAAAGCGCCCCCCTCCTCGCCATCGGAAAACCTGCGACACAAGCTGCACAAAACGAGTATCGTGAGTCGGCACATATGCATAAACAAACTGAAAAATAAAAGCAGTCAAACACTTCCGAAATCCCTGCGCATAACACAGCAGCCACGACATCGTTCCGCCCATGAGGCGAAGCGCGAAGGACCGTTGAGAAAATTATGAGCAGTGAATGTTGGTGCGCAGCTCTTTATCCTTGAGCGAGTCAACGCCAACGGCAATCGTATATCCGCGATATCGATGAAAGATAAATAGATGATTTGTTTTAATAATCCTGGAAATTAAATTCACGATGACACGCGAGACGATGCGAGACGATATGACCGTCACGCTGGTTCAGAATTTTTTCGGGACTGAGACGGAAACCACGTTCCAGTTCCAGCGCGTATAACCCTTCCCTTTCTATAAAGAGGGGGACAAATCTAATAACAAATAAGGATGTTTTCCCCCAATATTTATATTGAAACCCTGCCCTCATCCTCATCAGCCCTGCGGTCATGTCATGTCATTTGACCATTTGCACCACACTTCGACTTGCATCACAGAATATTCACAATTCAGTCGATCGGATGGTATGTTTCAATTACGAATAGAATAGAAAGTCGAAAAAGTAGCTAGTAGGAGAGAGGACAGAGAGTGAAGACGAAATGCGTAATATTGAGTCAGACAGGAATGCACGGAATCGAAGAATATGGGGTATCTCTTATTACTAATGGGATGGCCTGCCTAGCAGATGAGGAAACCTGGACAACGGGGAAAACAGTTTAGCCACAAAAACACGTTTGTCAGCGCTGTGGAAGACCGAGGCTTGATTTGGACACAGTAGGTGTCTATCAGGTGTCTTGCACTCGGGAAACCAAACATGACATGGCTGCACGTATTCAGTGCGCTTGTCTTGTTTTGTGCCAAGGTTTCGAACGTCTGGAGCTACGCTTTCATAAACCCCAAGGGCATGCCTTGTGAATACCGTTTTTGCGAAGGAGACTTTGACTTGACCTATAACAACCCGGGACTATGCACGACTATCAATGGCACGGTTCGTATCTCGGGCGCGTTCACGCACAGGCCAGCTTGTTTAACAAACATCACAGGAGACTTCATTACTCAGCATAACACACAAATTACAGACTTCACTGGCCTAGAGGTACGTTGTGGCATTTCGAGCTCAATTCAAGTTCATGACGGTTGAAGCAGTTCTATCATTTGGCTCTCACGCTGCTCTGCCCTTACAGACCTTGATACAAGTGGGAACGCACGTGACCATTTGGAATAATCCTTTGCTGCAAAACCTAAACGGCCTCGATGGCCTCAAAGTGATTGGTGAGCGTTATCCTGCGCTTACACTCGCTTGTTCTTGAATGAATTTTAAGTGGAATCGGTTACCTTATTTTTGCAAGGGTCCAGCAATTTTCTGCGAGGACAGGATTGAGAAAAAAGATAAGTCAACGTCCTTCGGAACTTCACGCATCTCGTCCCTTTTCTTCGCTTTACAACTTTGGCTGAAAGTCCCACGAGTGTTCAGTGCAAGTTAAATAGCTGTTTGTTTCCACAAACTGAGGGAAACATGTCTGCAGCTTTTGACTTGTGGCCCCGCCTTCACGCGCAGGATATATCGCGAGGGTCCAAGCGTTGACAGATAGCAACCTGCTCATACAGGAAAACCCTAAGCTTGTGAACCTTGATGGCTTTAGTAATCTGACGGTGTGTCATATCCTTGTGCTACTCAACCTAGATTACGCTCATCTGTAGAAAGCGCCTTACTTGCAAAAATGTACTGCATGGAATATCTGCTAAGAACTTGCTCATCGCGGCACAAACACGACAGCTTCGAGAGCCTGACGGCACCGCCCATTCGCATATTCAGTGTCCAGCCTGCCTCAGCGCAGTAAGCCTTGGCCCATCGCTGGAAAATCGTCATCTGCATGTGCGACCATCCGCCTGTTTCCAGCTCGAAATGCCCTCGCGGCGTGCCTGGCATCGTTGTCATCTACCTCGAGTTGGGTGGGTCTGAAGCTCACCGAAACCGCGTGGTGCGCACTGCAGGTGGTATATGGCGACTTCCGTATCGTCGCTAATGCCGCGTTGAAAAATCTCTGGGGCCTTAAAAGCATGTACTTTGTGGAAGGGCTCTTCGAAATCGATGCTAATCCGCAGCTGCTGACACTACACGGGCTGGAGGCCCTGCGGATGGGGGGGCAGAGGTAAGACCCACTCCCCCTTTCTCGGATTCTCGTCGGAACCCCCTCCCTGCAAAGCCTCCCCTTTGTGCACCTGCTTCCGAACCCCCTCCCTGCAGAGCTCCTCCCCTTGTGCCCCTGCTTCCGAACCTCCCTGCAGAGCCTCCCCTTTGTGCCCCTGCTTCCGAACCCCCTCCCTGCAGAGTCCTTTTTTCTCTGTATCCGACGGTTGAGGTCGAAACAAGCCAGGCGAGGAGGATGTGGCCGCGCACCGAGCTGTGCAGACAGGCTCCGTGGCTCGGGGGGGCAACGTCCTGTGTGCCTTGAAGGTGTGGCGAAGTGGCTTGATAGTATTCTGTGGGCTTGTGGGCGCT